>MJUU01051062.1:0-118226 GCA_002080025.1 Modiolus philippinarum | reverse complement strand
CAAACGTTGAGTTGGAAGAGGGTTTATGGGCGGAAAATCGGGCAAAACATTTGTCTTTTTTCACTAATTTGGCTTTTATAGTTCAAATTGGTCTTTTCAAACTTACATATTTATCTTGTTGTATTTTTTCATTCGTTTAGAGTTTTATTTAAAAATTCTAATTTTGCCCGATAGACCACCAATAAGGGGTCACTGCAAACTATACTTTACAAATAGTTTAAACATAAATACAATAGAAAAAAGAGCCAGGTCAGAAACTAAAGTTGCATTTGAATGAAAGAGCATTTGCAAAAACGATTCGAAGTTTTTTAATCGCCCAAAGCTAGAGTAAATATAATGAGGACCATTAAAAACCCGATGGAGGGGTTATATATACCTTTAAATTAACATTGTATGCAATGTATATATATATAGATATGAGTTATTTATTTTTGTATGGTAAATATATTATATTAATTTAAGACACACTATCGCTCAGTCAAGTTCCTTGAAAGGGAAAGAGATATAGCGTATATCCTCTTTTCCATTACTGCAATACTGCAATGGTATATGATATGTGCAAATACATATAAAGTTTCCGTTTATCACATATTATCTACTTTTAATGATGTAGTATCAAGTAATAACAACTTAAGTATCTCGTAATAACGACATCGTATCTCGCTTTAACGAAATGAAATAAAGTATGAATAAAGTGTAAATTTTACAGAAAAAGGTGTAAATTTTACAGATTAAAGTATAAATTTTACAGAAAAAAAGTGTAAATTTTACAGAAAAAAGTGTAAATTTTACAGATTAAAGTATAAAAATTAAAAAAATAAAATGTTTAAACGTGGCACTAATACGCTTCCGTAGTATATATATATATAGATATGAGTTATTTATTTTTGTATGGTAAATAGATTATATTAATTTAAGACACACTATCGCACAGTCAAGTTCCTTGAAAGGGAAAGAGATATAGCGTATATCCTCTTTTCCATTACTACAATACTGCAATGGTATATGATATGTGCAAATACATATAAAGTTTCCGTTTATCACATATTATCTACTTTCAATGATGTAGTATCAAGTAATAACAACTTAAGTATCTCGTAATAACGACATCGTATCTCGCTTTAACGAAATGAAATAAAGTATGAATAAAGTGTAAATTTTACAGAAAAAAGTGTAAATTTTACAGATTAAAGTATAAAAATTAAAAAAATAAAATGTGTAAACGTGGCACTAATACGCTTCCGTTTACGTGTATAGTGATAAATAACTATTTTATCTTTATACCGCATGATATTCGAAACATATTCTAATTTAAAATGAAGGTATCAATATTTATAACATTATATAAGGTGTAAAAGTTATTAAACATAAAAAAGACTGGTATGAGTGAGCAGTTTGCAATCAAGAAACCTACAACAAAATAATGGTCGTATTGCGGTTCTCCATTTTCAAGTCAATTGGCGGATCATCTGGAAAATACATTAAAATTTCTTGAAGAGTATAGAAAATTTGAGAGTAGCGGTAAAACAATAGAATGGAACCTTTTTTCTAGAATCCCATCGGAAAGGGCTAGTATTTTCCTGAGGCTAAATCCGCTTGTGATGTATGACTGCATCGGTGCATCGCATGGTATCTATATGTCACTCAGTTGATGTATTCTGTAAGTATAATAAAAATCACACTATTCGTGCAGGTCAGTTTTCATCCTTTCGATAGCTACCTCTTAGCATCGTAAACATAGTTTTCTATTTTGTTATCATACAAGTATATTACTTACGTACAATTCAAAAGAAACCCATGGCAAGTAATTAAACAATGAAACAGATATTTTTATTTGATAACGAATTACACATTTCTATCATGAAATATACAATTTTTTTAGGTGTAACACCACTAATTCCGTCTCCCATTGCCACCCATGTTAAATTGCACATGTTTCTTCGTTCGTAGACTTTTATCTGAAGTTCAAACGAAACGACACATGTCGTATCTGACAGACACGTCTTAAGGTAAACCCTCGTTGAAAAATGATCAGACCATAACTGTAATAAAAGAAGCAACTTGTTCCCGGTAGGTCACAGCCTAGGGATAAATACTTTCTGTCTGTGTTTTAAAGGGAAAAATAGCCCCGCTTTTAATTTTGTTAAAATCTTAGTTTAATATTCAATGAAATCGTTTGAATTTAGGCTGAAGGAAACAATATGGAATGCCTTTTTCAATTTAATTCATAATGACTAGTCAACATCTTTAATCTACGACACTATTTTGTCTTAAATAAGGACTATATTCACATTAATGAATACCAAAGTTACTGTGAATTTATTTTCTGCATAAATTATGCGTATTTCGACAACTTATGCCTCTTCAGTGCAGATAAAACCGAAACGTTGGGAAGACCAAAAACTCAAAGATGTTCAAAACTGATAGAGAACAAATTACTTTGAGGACAAAAATAACCACGTATGTGGACTCCGAATCAGTTGTGTTCCACCTTTTATATACATCCACTCATGATTTGTTTTTGATAACGCCCCGTTCGACGTGTACAAGTATATTGCATATGATTGACATACGATTGGTTGACGGATACAAAGCCATTTAGGTCTTTTATTGAATTGCGCACGTGTTTCGAATTTTGATGAAGCTTTAGACTTTCATATCTTCAATCTTAGTTTTCTCGGGGAATTTTCAGCTTTTATTACTTAGTTTACAGTCACTTCTACATTTCGTTATGTATTACATGTACCACATGCGACAATTATAGCGAATTCAAATTGAAATATATCGGGGATGTGGAAATATTATTGCTCAAAAACAGGGGACGTTCACTATCGGAATGTTTAAATCATTACGCTTGTTTAAAAATTTTTCTTCAGACGTCTAGAGCTATCCATGTAGAAGTACAAGTCCAGGCATGACGGTTATTATTGGGTAATAGATGCAATTTTCCTTTGGAGTGCCATTTATGTATATAAGATGAAAGTGAGCCTTGAATTCAAGATTCTTCAATGAAAGAACATCATCTTTATGACAGAAACTGAAGTTTGTATAGATCTTGTTATGTTGCCCCAGACTTTGTCAGGGTGACATGTTGTTATTCTACGTTTCTTCTTCTGATTATTATTATTATTATTAATTATTATTATTCCAATAATTCTTGTCCGAGCGATTATTTTAAAATGGCTGGACCAATTGATTTCAAACTTTGCACAAATCTGGAACACAATCTGAAGTTGTATGTTGGGCGTTTGAAATTTTCAAAAAGGCCGCCATTTCCAAGATGGCCGCCAAAATACGTCAAAATTTCAACATTGTCCGATTTCAACGAAAAGTGATTTCTGGGTAGATTTTGACGCTGCGAATAATGTGGAAGTCTGGGGTGACATAGGCTATTGCTTGCAATTGCAAATCTAGTTATTTTTCATTGTTTATGATGTTGAGGTCCTTGGTCTGACGTGACCTGCAGGGACGTACATACATTGGGAAAAGAGACAAGAACGATCAGGTGGTCTGGTTAAATTCATCAATTAGGACACCCTGCAATTATACCCATTTTCGTGCAATAAGTTTCATATGTATAAAAAATATAAGAGGAACTTTTGGTATTTATAGGAGTACTTGAAAGTAAAATGTTTATTATGAAGAATATTGCAAAGCAAAGTTAATGACAACTCGGACTTTGTTGTAAATTTCAGTTTCAAGGATGAACGACGTTCTTGTTCAATAGCATTGTGTTCAAAGGTTTAAATAGTCTTTAATGAGGAATATACATCACAATTACAAATCTATCACAGAAGAATTAAAAAATTGATATGATCAAAATAAATAATTAATTGACTAAACATTTTCAACCTCATGACAAGTACAACAAAACACATTAATACAGAGTGTTATTTTTCCCGCTATGAAATGTCCTTATTGATTTACATACAGTTCATTCTATTAATAAATGCAAGAAAAAATGTCAAATAAATTTTCGGACGTTAAGCATTTTAGTTGCTTGCATCCAAACTGACTTCAGGTATTAATTATACAAACTGTACAATGTATTTTTTTCTGTTATTACGGTGAAATTAATTAGCATTTGGCTAGAAAGAGTTTCATGAGAGGTTCATGGAGGATTTTTTTCCAAGTTGATAAAATGTTTTGTTTTGACAAATTTAGAAAGTGATGACACAGCATTGGAAAATGAGAGTAAGGAGGCAAAATTTTGTTAAAAAGGTCAATTATTGTGTTCTTACTTTTGCCCTGTCTCTGCACTTCGATTTTTGTAATCTTGTTCTTTGTTTCTTTGGTATTCTACTGCTGTTATTATGAAAAACTAGGGAAATTGAAAAACAAAAATATGGCAAGTGGAAAAACGAAAAACAAAATATAAGTTTGATAAAGGGCCAAACCATGTAGGAAATAGAGAAAATGTTCCCATCTTGAGTGTGTCAAAACCTATTTATACCACAAGACTACTTTCTGATCTGGATGAACAGAATACTGATGACCTTCAACCGAAATAATATATCAAAAGCTAAAGAAGATTATTTACATATAGGTACTAGGCCTTACAAAGAAAATGTACAACCTAAATGTTCCTCTGATCGTTAAAGGCCTCTCATGGACTTCATTGTGAAGACCTACAAAAATAGTTTTGTAAACGCAGTCTCTTTGTAAAAGTCATTACTCATCAATTTAAAAAAAAAACAGGTTGATATTGACTTGAGAACCCAGTTATTTCTCTATGTACTAGGGAAGAAATAGTTGGTGTAAAATGGAACAATAAAACCTATAAGTCTTCAGATAGTCGGTAAATAAATGTTCATAAATCGTTATTACTGGGTAAAAATATGCAATATCATATCGCATTTCCAAATACACTAATTCCAAATCTTCCATTATTGATACAGTAGTACTTTACTAGTCATCTAATTAGTTTATCTGAGTAACATTTTTAATATTTTATCTTTTTCTTATAGAAATGAAATAACAATGGACACGGGAAACTTACGACATTTCTTTATGGTAGGCTTCGTTCTTGCAGTTGCATCAGTAACCTTCCATATAATTACATTTACTAGCAATGGTTATAGTATCTATTCATATCAAAACACGACTTGGCGACAAGGGTTATGGTACTTAACCAAATGCGAAGGAAATGGAGACTGTGAAACATTATCATGGAGAGAACATTATGCTACGCAAGATTTTAAAGTCGGTGCTTGTAAGTAATTCTTTTTTCGAGAAGTCATTCAGCTTATTTTATTTTTAGGTACAAGATTCCATTTGAATTTAGAATATGAGTTTCTGCGGAAAAAAGAAGAATTCATTACATGTCGATCATATTTCTCATAATTGCATATGTTTTATAGGTTTTAGTAGATTATATCGGTATACTACACCCTATCTATCTAAAATATGTCCAACAAGTGCACTTTCTATAAAGAATGCGCCAAGGTTCAACGTAATTTGGAATACATAAAAAGATCATCTCGTATATTTGAAACTATAGAGTGCAAACAAATACAAATTTAGATGCGAGAAATTCATCTTAAAACTTTCTTGAAGTACAAACTGGTAGACCAGTTTTAACCAGATATAATCACAACAGGTTATGAACGAACCACCTCAACATTTTGAATGATCCGTATGTGTCTATTCCTAAATCTGACAATTAATAATGCATGTTAAATAACAAAATACCGAAGTTATTGTTAATTTGATTTCTGCATATGCACATTTCGACAACTTATGTCTCATCAGTGCAGATCAAATCAAAACTTTTGGAAGTCCATTAACCGGAAAACGGGAAAGAGCTGATAGAGAACAAATAACCAAAAATACATTAGTTTTAAACAAAATTTTGTAAAATTTAGATATTGCAAGTTTCAATAAAGTCGGTTTTCGGGTCAGAACCGAAGTACCGACTACTGGGTTGGTGAATACCCCTGGGGACAAACAGTTCACCAGCAGAGGCATCGGCCCAGTGGTAATGGCATTTCGACAACTTCTGTCTCATCAGTGCAGATCAAACCAAAACTTTTGAAGGTATCTATGGTGCATGGAACTTGAGAAACCGTCATTAATAGTTATGATTAGCTTTAGCCATGTGTATTTACTCCATATCCTTTCATTAATTATTACAGATGTTTTTGTTGGTATTTACCATGTACATTTTGCACAAATTACATTACCTTTCTCAACATGTTATAAGCATTTACCACATAATAGATATTTCTTACAATTAGAGTTCCAAATAAAAGAAGTCTTCATTCTATAAAAAAGAAAGAACTATTTTTGAAAAAAAAATACATTTTAATTTTAGACTTATTGCTTTTGAACTCATTCAAACTTTGAACTGTTATATTTTTAGCGGTTGGCTACAGTAGAATTGTACGATGGCATAGTACTGTGTTGTTTAATTGTATCTGTTGATATGTTTGTCATGGCTCTATACAAACGTAGATATGACAGAAAGATTAGAATTATCATACTGACCTGCTCTTCTTTAACAGGTTTGTAATATAATCAATTGATGTTTACATAAGTAGACCCGCGAGAGATTTATGCTAACTGATCTCATTTGAATAAATGGCCTACCAGAAGTGTCGACTTTTGTGATACAACAATACGTGACTTTTGAATCGTGTTCATTCCGGAAAAGGTTATATTTTTAAACAAAAAATCAATATATCAATTTATATAGAGGGAATCACTGATTAATTAACACTGTTGAGCAAAGGGTGATTTATATTTAATCTATTTGTAGCGCTTCAAATAAAATGTTTTTTTTGCCAATTAGAATTAAAGCTAAAGAATGGTCATATAGGAAAAGATATAAATGCACTTCAATGTCATAAATATTTTTTTATGTAGTATTGCAATATGTTTAGAAATCCAGTATTCCTTCTGATCAGAGGTGATCGTTTCCACCTTCAATTACACGAGAGTTTCTATATTGATACTGTGCGTCATAAAATACCTGACGTGACAATAAACAGTACACTCAAATGGCAGAGACACTCCTTATACAGAATTGATTTTCAGATGTTACTTTTCATATTTTGCAGAGGAAATTGGTAAATTTGTAATGACTAAAATGAAAATTTACAAGTGGGTTTTAATCAAAATTATTCATTTTGATGGATATTTGAATACAATAACATTAAACAGGAAAGTTTTCTTCTCACCAGTCCATTTACAATGACAAAAATGCTTATCTAATTAAAATTGATCGATTTTTTTTGTCCTTTTCTTTATTTTCGTGGAGTTTTTAACAAAATTAAGGAAATTTAACTATTGATTTTTCAATTCATGAATTTCTTTTTTACCAAATTTAAGAATTTGACTGTCCCCAGGCATTGTTAATGTAAATTTTATATAAAACAATTATCACGATTTATTTCGTTTCGTTTCATCGGAAAATTTCAATTAGCTATTAATGTATTGAAAATGACGAGTCCTTTCTCGTCAATTGACGAATTTTATTTGTTAAATGACAAGTACTTGGACGTGAACGGTTATCATGGTTATGGACGTGAAACGATTCGTTCCGTCCAGTCACGTTCCCGTCAAGGATCCGTTCACGTCCCGTCAGCAATCAATTTCAGGTTCGTCAAATAGTGAGGGACTGTATTTGCATTCAGTTAAAATTTTAAATCTGAATATCTTTCAGTCGACATTTATTTCTTTTATTTTTTATCGTTTCGCTGCGTTTAAACCGACGGAAGCTAAAAATGCCTTCACCCATGAAAGATATCCCGGTTTTGAATTTGATCTTAGTGAAGATTCGATTAATCTTAGTGCTCTTATACACACTCACACCCACACAAACACACACACACACTCCCACAGAGAGAGAATGACAGAGAGAGAGAGGGGGGAGGAGGCACAAAATTAAATTCTAGAACAGAATTGCTAACTCCTCTATTTTTTTTTTTGTTATTTTGGCTTTGTATAGAGATCTTTAATAAAAAAATACCGAAGTAATTGTTAATTTAGTTAATTCATTGTAATTCTACTTAAAAGCAAATTTCGGAAATAGTTAATATGTTATATTACTTTGTAATATCCATCATAGAAACACATTTGGGAAGTTTAAGATGGCTTTGAACGGTTAGAAAAATGTCATATTCCAATTAGGATCAATTAAGTTGAATAAAGTCCCATGCATTTCTATTCGGAATACAACTTTGTCTTTGTCATTTATCATTTTAGAAAAAGATTTTACCAAGCCTTGCCATTAAAATTTTAAAATTAAACTATCCCTATTGGATAAAATATGGTAACGAACGGGATCTTGTGGTGTAAAATACAAAAACACCGAAGCTGCATAAAGCAGTAAATTTCGTTATCCTTTACACGTGTTTCAAGGAATTACCTCTCATCAGCAGCATTAAAATCTAATAATATGGAAAGCCATGATCCTAAAGTATCGAAAGAAGAAGTACTCATTTCCAAAAATATTGAAATCGGGAGCCAAAATGCAGGGCCAAGGACATCTACCGAGTGCAATACACGGAATGAAGCCTCAGTATTTTCAAATGGTATTTTCTATATTTCTACAAAGGCAACCTTATTCCGTTCCAAAACGCAATGATAGATATTTTTAAGAAATATCAAAATAATATTGTAAGCCTTGTTAATCGTTGCTTTTTCAATCAAGTTCATCTTGGCCATATCTAATAATCAAAGTCACGGAACATTTATTGACTTTTAAATTTTGCATGCCATTTATTGTTTATCTTCAGCTAAAACTAACATGTCAATATTAGGAGATATGGGATGCTCAGAAAGATACAATGTTTCATGTAGTTGTAATATTTCTAAAAGTTATGATGGGTGATCTGTCTTTTTGCAGGTACCCTTTTAATAAATGATCTTGGTATTGAATTAAGATATTTACAGCTAAATATGAAGTATGCCGGGTCAGATGAGATCGTGTACTTCCCTTGGTCATTGTTAATGCTTTTCTTTGCTGCATTGCTTATTCTGCTAGTATCAGGTTTGTGTTTGATAATTGAATGGAAGATACAGCAAAGTATAAATGAACAACTGGAATCAGCTATGCAACAAGGTAACCTAAATTAATAAACTAAAGCAACATTGTACTTCCGGAATTCTTCCAGCGATGTATTAGCTATCTTTGAGTTTTCTTTGTTATCTTATTAAGAAATAGATTATTACAAGCGGGCTGTTTGCGAATTAGAACATGCTATCGCCTGTATGAAATATTGACAAATATAAGGTCTGATGTTCTTATTTGCATGGAGTCCAATTGCAAAATCCATTTCTATTCTTATATGTCTAACAAAAATTTTGAAAAATCAAAGCGGCTCTAAGAAAAAATATAACAGTAAACTGACAAAGGAATTCCATATACGTCATTTTAAGTAATATGCGTTGCTAGTAAGCTGATGAAATAATAAATTCTTTCATGAAAATATCTAATACTGTTATTTTTAAAAAAATCGAAGAGGGTATACATTTGTGAGTTGGTTTATAGATTTAGAAATATTGTATGACTGTTTCATTTAGTTATATTTGAAACAAACAAACAAAAAGATATAAATAGATAACGACAGCAACTGAAAATCATATTGTATATTCTGCTTTGTTTCATAGATAAGATTTCTTAATACAAGAAGCACTCGTTGCTAGGTATCGACGTTGTCGATTTCCACTGTTGATTTCGGTTTCGTGTGTCCATATCAGTTGGTAATTTCTATTGCAATTATTCGATGCAGCTATTTGGGTGATTCATGTATTTCAAAAAAAATTAACTAAATGGAATATGCAAGGTGTACACTATTTGTGATTAAATGATGTACAATACTGGTCTGTTATATTGGATTTAGAGCATATGTTTGTTCACTAAGCGAAAGAAGAGAGTCACATTAGAATATTTTACATATATTGGAAGGGTGTCAGTGCTGTTTAGTATGTTTTGGAGGGGCTAATGTTATTATGTAACAGATTTTACGTGATCACACAACAAGCACCTACTGCTAGCTTCAACGTTTAGTTCTAACATGGTTATGGTCACAAAGAAAGTCAAGTTACATTAGTCATGATAATTCTCAAAATATTCGTTTGAAAGTATCTACTTAACCTTTTTTTATGAAGCTAATTTTCCCTTAAACTATCTATGCAGTTTACATGATTGTTCTCACACATTTTAGGATTATTCATTGGAATCTGTAGAACTTCCACTTTTTCCTAGTTGCACACTTTTGCTTGAAACTGATCTTGCTTTGGACATATCTTTTGCATTTGGCAGAATTGGACTTTAAAAATCGTGAAAACTCGAAATGAAATTTTATTTGGGCATGTTGACATCATAATAACTGATTTATGTTAGCTTCTTTCAAAGTTATAGTATTTGGAAATTAAATGTTATTAAAATAATGACAAGTGTTCTACTTGTTTACCTTTTACAATCAAAGTACTAAGTACTGTTTAGTCGGATTTACGCTTTGATTTCGAAAAAAGATAATCGTAAAATTATTTACCGACAACAAAAGACTAAATAGAAAATGTTGAAAGTATAGAAGATGAAGAACAATAAAAGCGTTGTTGCATTTGGTTAATTTTACCATGTATCTGTAGGAATTTTGTCTCCTGTACATTCAATCGTTGACAATATCCATTATTTTTTCTTGAAGTGTGGAGTTCTTATAAAGATCTCCATTAATTGAGTTGTATGCCCTCTTGTTTTCTTCAGTTAAAATTTTCGAAATTTTTCATTTTGGCTTTCATATTTTCTTTAAAAAAAAACAACTATTTTCACCATCTGTAGTTATAATGCACTCATCTCCCCATTTTATTTGTCAAGTCATCTTACAACCAACTCGATGACTATCCTGAGGTCGTGGTCGTGTGTTTTTTGAATTGTCTTTTGGCCCCTCTTTCGGGCAATGGATGACAGTGTTTTTAGAGTACTTTGCCTGATCCCGCATCCATTGCTGTTGACAAACATGGACGTAGCGTTGTTCGACGTCCATCAAGTGAATTCTGCTTGAAAGAGTGTCGGTCCAACTGGTTGATTATAGCACATCGACAAATATCATTGATAATACGGGGAATGTAAAAGGTTTCCAATTAAACTGCAATGTTAGTGCTAAAGAAATGACGTATGTTTTGTTTTAGCTAATATAAGTAAGCATGGACATAAATAGATGATAATACGGGGAATATAATTTTTATCTAGCTATTCCAAGAAGTAAGGCACATGTAAATGTCGTATCTTGACCATATTATGATTTCGAAGTAATAAGGGAACATCTTGCATAACTCGAAATTTGGCAAAAAAAAAAACAACATAACTTTCACATCGCCTCGGGGTTGCATTAATAAGACTCCAAATTTATGCGTATCGTATTTTTTTGTAGAAAAAAGAGAAAAATTTCAGTGTTTACTAATGACTAAATACCGAAGTTGCTGTGAATTTGAATTCTACATATTACTTATTGATAAGTTTAAATTCTGCAGCTATATTCAATTCGAGCTGACATTTTGCATTTGCATAATATATACGTCTCTACATGATCATTTGTCAGTATCACCAATTCTTTATAAATCTGTACAAAAATATGTCAAAAGACAGTGAAATACACCGCCGGATCCAGCCTTCGAAAAGGGGAGATCCAATGAGGTTCCAGTCAAATTCTGCACGACATTTAAAAAAAAATCGAGAAAAGGGGGAGGTATCCAACCCCGAACTCATCTCTTAATCCGCCGATGAAAACATGAATAATTGTTCATCCTTTGTCTCTAAGAGGGTACTTAAAACAAAAATATATACTGGCAATTAACTATACAAGTTATCATTTTTGAACAATTTTTAATCAAATTAGCACTACGTGCAAACTACGCTTACTAAAAAGAAAGAATTCTAATGAGTTATTAATTGTTATTTTTCATCTTTTAAATTCAGAAACATTACAAAGATTGATTATTATTTCTACAACTACGGTAATATGTGAAGTTATTTATAATTAACTTGTCACGTGACACAATGTCAACTGCTAAAATATTCCCTCGACAATTCTAATATAATTATGCTTAAACCTTACATTTATATTCTTATGCAGTTAACAATAATGTTAAAGAAGAAATTGGCAATGAATTTGGCCACAAAAAATTGATTTTTGATCTCGAAGTGCATATTCATACCCGGGATTTTTCTGAAGAAAGTGACAGCATAAGAAGAATTTACGTACCGTAAATCCTCCTAAAAATGCATGAAGTCCGTATCATCTTATATTACATATGGTATAAGTTTCTATTTATCTCGTTGGCTAATACGATCACGTGATTTTAAGAATATTCAGTATATTTCAGCGTTGTTTCTAATTTTAGGTATATTGACGCTATGTTTCTATTTTTAAGTATATTGACGCTATGTTTCTATTTTTAGTTTTATTGACGCTACAAAGTCTGGTTGGACTTTCAGACTATGGGTTTTCACTAAGAAAGGTCTAATGGGAAAAAAATGTTTTAAAAAATATTTTAAAACGCTTTGCACATTGATAGGAGTTTCCGACGCGGAAATAAAAGGGGTATTGAAATGTATTACAGAAAAAACCACTGGAATCAACGAGATATATATTCAACAGTTGTCACATGTTTTGTTATTGCACACTTCACTTAAACACGCTAATTAAATGGTTTACTTATTTGTTTTTTTTTATTTGCAAATATAAGGGAAATGTCGGCATTTATTGATCATATGAGCACTCATGTAACCCATTCTAGATGATGGCAGACCCACACCCGCTTTCAAATAAAAGGGTTCTATTTCTAATTAAATTCCGATGTATTGACAAAATTTTCCTCAACAAAATGTAATTAGATACCTTAAAACTACATATGTAATATAAAAATGATGGACTTTTCACTCTGTCAATATGTTAAATATGGACCTGTTAGAAATATATTGACTCGGACTTCGTCCTTGGTCAATATAAACCTAACAGGTCCATATATAACATATTGACTTCGTTAAAAGTCCATAATTGATAAATATTGACCGTGATATAATATGGATTACATGTCATGAGATGGTCTCTTTAGATATAAACATGGTACAACCAAGTAGAGGAACAACGCTTTTATTGTTATATCGCCCCAGACGTAGTCGGGACGACATATTGTTTTTGGTCCGTTTCTTTGTTATTATGTCGCCCCAGACGTAGTCGGGACGACATATTGTTTTTTGTCCGTTTCTTTAATATTATTATTATTATGTCGCCCCAGACGTAGTCGGGACGACATATTGTTATTCCTCCGTTTCTTATTATTAAGTCTCCCTAACGGAGTTTGGGGAGACTTATTGTTTTACTACCGTTTCTTATTAAGTCTGTGGAGACTTATTGTTTTTGCTCAATTCTTATTATTCTTATTATTATTCTTCTTCTTGTTCTTCCGGCGTAAAATTTGTGTCCGGAACATACATGTATCTCGAAGACTTTTGACCGGAACCTCATGAAACTTCATATGTTGGTAGAGGACAATGAGAAGATGTGCAATCCGGGCTCGGAATTTCCAAAATGGCAGCCGTTGCCATGGAAACGGAAAAAGGCGGGAAAATTCAAAGTGCTCAGAATTGGATGAAAATTGACAGGAAGGTTGCCTAGCATGCATAGAACTGATTTGTGGTCCAAAAATTTTCAAAATGGCGGCCGTTGCCATGGAAACGGAAAAAAGGCGGGAAAATTCAAAGTGCTCAGAATTGGATGAAATTTGACAGGAAGGTTGCCTAGCATGCATAGAATTGATTTTTGGTCGTAAAAATTTTCAAAATGGCGGCCGTTGCCATGGAAACGGAAAAAAGGCGGGAAAATTCAAAGTGCTCAGAATTGGATGAAATTTGACAGGAAGGTTGCCTAGCATCCATAGAATTAATTTTTGGTCTTAGAATTTTCAAAATGGCGGCCGTTGCCATGGAAATGAAAAAAAGGCGGGAATATTCAAAGTGCTCAGAATTGGATGAAATTTGACAGGAAGGTTGCCTACCATGCATAGAATTGGTTTTTGGTCTTAAATATTTCAAAACGGCGGCCGTTGCCATGGAAATGGAAAAAGGCGGGAAAATTCAAAGTGCTCAGAATTGGATGAAATTTCACAGCAGGGTTGCTAGATATGGGAGTTCGTTTGGGAGACTTTTGTGTTTCGCTCTGCGAACACAGTAATTACTTGTTATTATTATTATTCTTATTATTATTATTATGTCGCCCCAGACGAAGTCGGGGAGACATATTGTTATTGTTCCGTTTCTTTGTTATTATTATTATTATGTCGCCCCAGACGTAGTCGGGGAGACATATTGTTATTGTTCCGTTTCTTCTTCTTATTAATTATTATTATTATTATTATTATTATTATTATTTTCCTAGAAAAATTTTGTCCACCCGAGTTCTCAGAGTTGCCTGAACAGAATCACTTGATAATTTGCACACAGTTGGAACACCATGTGAAGTTATGCCTAACGGTGAAAAAATTTTCAAAATGGCCGCCATTTCCAAGATGGCTGCCATTTTCAAGATGGCTGCCAGGGGCGACATCAGCTATTGCTTGCAATTGCAGATCTAGTTATGTCGCCCCAGACGTAGTCGGGACGACATATTGTTATTCCTCCGTTTCTTATTATTATTAAGTCACCCAAACGAAGTTTGGTGACTTATTGTTTTTACTCTGTTTCTTATTATTAAGTCGCCCAAACGAAGTTTGGCAACTTATTGTTTTTGCTCCGTTTCTTATTATTATTATTATTATTATTATTATTATTATTATTCCTCCTTTTCTTCCGCCGTGAACTTGTCCACCTGATTTCTCGGAGACCAATGGTCCAATCTTAGGCAAACTTCATAGGAAGATGGAACCCCATCCCGAGATGTGCTTTTTGGTCTTGAAATTTTCAAAATGGCCGCCGTTGCCATGGAAACTGAAAAAAGGCGGGAAAATTAAAAGTGCTCCAAATTGCATGAAATTTTACAGGAAGGTTGTGTATGAAGTGTAGAACATATTTCAAGAATAAAAAATGTGTTAGGATGGCGATCCACGGGAGGTTTGGGCGACTTTTGTGTTTCGCTTTGCGAACACAGTTATTACTTGTTATAATTATTCCTCAATGGATTTTTCAAACTTTGTCCAAACAGTATCTCAGAGATGGATATTCCAAACTTAATGAGACATGGAACCAATGTAGACAACCACCCCAAGATGTGCAAGATGGTCTTTGAATTTCACAAAATGACCACGGTCATTGGTCACTTGAACTTTGACCTCAAATCTTGTGATTGGAATATCTCGAAAACTGTAAATGATAGCTGATAAATTGTTATGGCAAAAATGTTTATTAGGTCATGACGAACCTTCGTTACATTTGGACCGAAATTCTATGATGCACCGTTCAAGAGTTATGCCCCTTGAAAGTTTCGTCACCTCTTTTAGCATGTTTTTTCTCGAAAACGGTAAGAGATAGAAACCTGAAACCTTTTGCATTCAATTTAGGTGATATGTGTTACATTTAAAAATGCCAAGGTCAAAGGTCATTGGTCACTTTGAACTTTGACCCTAGACCATGTTTGTAATAACTCATAAACCATAATAGATAGCTGATAACATGTATTGGTAAAAATGTGTGTCTTGTCAAGATCTACATTTGCTGCATAGAGTCCAAAATTATCGAACCAACTGTTTTTGTTTTATGGACCGAAAACTGATTTTGATTCCGAATTTTGCGTTTTTTTGCTTATAGCTCAAATACCATTGAAGATACTAAAAGACATTCAACGTACAAAATGTTCAGCAAGTCTGGACGTTAAAAATGAGGTCAAGGTCAAAGGTCAAAGTCCCAACCCTATAGCTTTATTTCACGTTAAAGTATCAATAAATGTACATATTAAGCTTTGAATGTTGGTTTCATCAATGAATCAATAATGAAGCCATTATGACGCAACTTTTTTATGATGCAATCCAGTGCATATACTAATGAAGTGTTAACCTGGTAATCAAAGTACTACTAGCACTGATAGGCGAAAAGATAATGAGTTTATGACACTAGTTCTTACAAAAGGAATAGAAACAAATATTTCAAAACACATTATTGCAATTATTGGTGACGAATATACAACACAACATTTTTTCAAAATGCAATTTGGTATGGAATCTGGTTTGGGTGACTTGTGTTTGCATGCAAACATATTATCACTCGTTATTATTATTATTATTATTCCAGCCAAAGTTTGTCCGGTCAATTACTCAGCGATGCATGATCAGAAGTTCATGAAACTTGACATAAAGTTGGATCACCATATGAAGATGTGCGTTTTAATTTTTTTTTTCAAAATGGCCGCCATTTCCAAGATGGCTGCCAAAATACGTAAAAATTTCAACTTTGTCGGATTTCAACGAAAATTGATTTCTAGGTAGATTTTGACGCTGCGAACAAGATGGAAGCATCGAATTGGCTGCCAGGGCGACATCAGCTATTGCTTGCAATTGCAAATCTAGTTATTAAGTCGCCCAAACAAAGTTTGGCGACTTCTTGTGTTTGCACCGTTTCTTATTATTATTATTTTTCCGCCTCTAAAAATCATCTTGTACAACCAATATCTCAGAGACCACTTGTCCAATCTCAATCAAACTTAACAGGAAGGTAGATCACCACCCAAAGATGTGCACTTGGGTGTTGAAATTTTCCAAATGACCACCGTCTTTGGCCACTGTGAACTTTGACCCCAAATCTTATTATTGGATTAACTCGGATACGTAAAAGATAGCTGATAAAATGTCATGACAAAAATGTTAGTTAGGTCATGACGGACATTTTTTACATTTAGATCGAAATTCTATGGTCAACCGTTCAGGAGTTATGACCATTGAAAGTTTCGTCACATCTTTTAAGTTAGGTTTTCTCGAAAACGGTTAGAGATAGAAACCTGAAACCTTTTCCATTCAACTTAGGTGATATGTGTTACATTTAAAAATGCAAGAGTCAAAGGTCATTGGTAACTTTGAACTTTGACCCTAAACCTTGTTTTTGCAACAACTCTTAAACCATAGTAGATAGCTGATTAACCGTAATGGCAAAAATGTGTGTCTTGTTAAGATCTTCATTTGTTACATTGGTCAAACATTATTTGATTATTTCTTGCTATTTAAATGAATGAAAATTACTTCATTATATATCATTTGTGGTTTGACATTGATAACCTTAACGTCAACTGAAATTAGAATTGTATTTGTGGTGTAGGTGATGACAGGTATATAAATATATTTAAATAATTGGGGAAATATATACCATCTGTTCTAATTAACTAGTGAAGATTATAACATATTTTTACCTAAAACAACCAGTGTTACGCATGGCACTTATCAACTTTAGATTTGACAGTTTAATTACTGGTAGTCATACAGCTAAATAATTGATACTGGTAAAACTTTATGTAACAAAAAAAAAACACACACACCATGTTATATTTAAAAAAAGAAATGATTATATTATATGATGAAACAGGATATGAAGTTTTCATCCTGAATCAAAGCAATACTAGCACTGTTCGATGAAAATATAATGAGTTGAAGACACAAATTCTTACATAATGAATAAGAAAGGAAATCATTTCAAACCACATTAATCATTGGTGAAAAATTTACAACAAAACATTTTTATTATTATTATTCCTCAATGGATTTTACAAACTTTATCCAAACTTTATCACAGAGATGGGTAGTAATAATGACACAACTTTCTGACGCAATCCTTGTAAATTTTGACCAGTGAATCAAAGCACTAATCACACCGATAGACGAAAACATAATGAGTTTAAGAAATTAATTCTTACATGAGGAATAAAAAAAAAATTCAGAACAACTTATTACAATCATTGGTGGTACACATACAACACAGCATTTTTTCAAAGAGCAATTGAGTATGGAAACTGGTTTGGGCGACTTGTGTTTGCATGCAAACATATCATCACTCGTTATTATTATTATTCCGACGTCTTCGCCACTGAACTTGTCCGGAAGTTTTCTCGGAGAATATTGGTCTGATCTTTATGAAACTTCACAGGATGATAGATACCCATGCCGCGGGGTGCATTTGGGTCTTGAAATTTTCAAAATGGCCGCCGTTGCCATGGAAACGGAAAAAGGCGGGAAAATTGAAAGTGCTCCAAATTGAACGAAACTTCACAGGAAGGATGTATACAAATAGTAGAACACATGTTTGGGCCCAAAAAATTCAAATGGCCGCCGTTGCCATGGAAACGGAAAAAAGGCGGGAAAATTGAAAGTGCTCCAAATTGAACGAAACTTTACAGGAAGGATGTATACAAATAGTAGAACACATTTTGAGCCCCCCCCCAAAAAAAAAATCAAAATGGCCGCCATTGCCATGGAAACGGAAAAAAGGCGAGAAAATTGAAAGTGCTCCAAATTGAACGAAACTTCACAGGAAGGATGTATACAAATAGTAGAACACATTTTTGGCCACCCCCCCAAAAAAAACTAAAAATGGCCGCCATTGCCATGGAAACGGAAAAAAGGCGAGAAAATTGATAATGCTCAAAATTGAACGAAACTTCACAGGAAGGATGTATACAACATGTACAAATAGTAGAACACATTTTTGGGCCCAAAAAATTCAAAATGGCCGCCGTTGCCATGGTAACGGAAAAAAGGCGGGAAAATTAGAAATGCTCCAAATTGGATGAAATATCACAGATGGGTTGTCAAGATTGTGCTGAACTCAAATAAAAAAGCCATCGCCTGTGTCCATGGGAGGTTTGGGAGACTTTTATGTTTGTATCCAAACATAGGAACATTAGTTAAGTCACCCAAACGAAGTTTGGTGACTTATTGTTTTTACTCTGTTTCTTATTAAATCACCCAAACGAAGTTTGGTGACTTATTGTTTTTACTCTGTTTCTTATTATTATTATTATTCCTCAAAGGATTTTTCAAAATTTGTCCAATTATTATCTCAGAAATGGGTATTCCAAACTTAATGAAACATGGCACCAATGTGGACAACCATCCCAAGATGTGCAAGAAGGTCTTTGAATTTCCAAAATGACCACTGTCATTCGTCACTTTGAACTTTGACCTCAAATCTTGTGATTGGAATATCTCGAAAACTGTAAATGATAGCTGATTAATTGTTAGGGCAAAAATGTTTATTAGGTCATGACGAACCTTTGTTACATTTAGACCGAAATTCTATGATGCACCGTTCAAGAGTTATGGCCCTTGAAAATTTCGTCACCTCGTTTTGCATGTTTTTTTTTCTCGAAAACGGTAAGAGATAGACACCTGAAACCTTTTCCATTCAATTTAGGTGATATGTGTTACATATAAAAATGCCAAGGTCAAAGGTCATTGGTCACTTTGAACTTTGACCTGAGACCTTGTTTTTGTAATAACTCATAAATCGTAATAGATAGCTGATAAAATATAATGGCAAAAATGTGTGTCTTGTTAAGATCTACATTTGTTACATAGGGTCCAAAATTATCGGATCACCCGTTTTCGGTTTATGGACCGAAAACCGATTTTGATGTCCGAATTTTGTGTTTTTTGCTCATAGCTCAAATACCATTGAAGATACTAAAAGACATTCAACGTACAAAATGTTCAGGAAGTCTGGGCCTTCAAAATGAGGTCAAGGTCAAAGGTCAAGGTCACAGCCCTAAAGCTTTATTTCACGTTATAGTATCAATAAATGTACATATTAAGCTTTGAATGTTGGTTTCATCAATGAACCAATAATCCATTATGACGCAACTTCCTTTGTTGTGCAATCCAGTACATATTCTTATGAAGTGTTAACCTGTGAATCAAAGTAGTACTAACACTGATAGACAAAAAGATGATGAGTTTATGGCACTAGTTCTTACATAGGAAATAGAAACAAATATTTCAGAACACATTATTACAACCATTGGTGATAAATATACAACACAGCATTTTTTCAAAACGCAATTGGGTATGGAATCTGGTTTGGGTGACTTGTGTTTGCATGCAAACATATCATCACTCTTTATTTTTATTATTCCTCAATGGATTTTTCAAAGTTTGTCCAAACATTATCTCAGAAATGGGTATTCCAAACTTAATGAAACATTGCACCAATGTGGACAACCCCCCCCCCAAGATGTGCAAGAAGGTCTTTGAATTTCAAAAATGACCACGGTCATTGGTCACTTTGAACTTTGACCTCAAATCTTATGATTGGAATATCTCGAAAACTGTAAATGATAGCTGATAAATTGTTATGGAAAAAATGTTTATTAGGTCACGACGGACCTTTGTTACATTTGGACGAAAATTCTATGATGCACCTTTCAAGAGTGATGCCCCTTGAAAGTTTCGTCACCTCTTTTAGCATGTTTTTTCTCGAAAACGGTAAGAGATAGAAACCTGAAACCTTTTCCATTCAACTTAGGTGATATGTGTTACATTTAAAAATGCCAAGGTCAAAGGTCATTGGTCACTTTGACCTTTGACCCTAGACCTTGTTTTTGTAATAACGCATAAACCGTAATAGATAGCTGATAAAATGTAATAGCAAAAATGTGTGCCTTGTTAAGATCTATATTTGTTACATAGGGTTCAAAATTATCGGACTAACCGTTTTCGTTTTATGGACCGAAAATCGATTTTGATGTCCGAATTTTGCGTTTTTTGCTTATAGCTCAAATACCATTGAAGATACTAAAATACATTCAATGTACAAAATGTTCAGTAAGTCTGGACCTTCAAAATGAGGTCAAGGTCAAAGGTCAAGGTCACAGCCCTATAGCTTTATTTTACGTTAAAGTATCAATAAATGTACATACAGTAATACGCTTTAAATGTTGGTTTCATCAATGAATCAATATTGAAACCATTATGACCCAACATCCTTTTTGATGCAATCCAGTACATATACATGTACTTATAAAGTGTTAACCTGTGAATCAAAGTACTACTAACACTAATAGACGAAAAGATAATGAGTTTATGACACTAGTTCTTACACGAGGAATAGAAACAAATATTTCAGAACACATTATTACAATCATTGGTGATAAATATACAACACAGCATTTTTTCAAAACGTAGTTGGGTATGGAAACTGGTTTGGGTTACTTGTGTTTGCATGCAAACATATCACCACTCGTTATTATTATTATTATTCCTTATTATTCCAGCCAAAAGTTGTCCATGAAATAACTCAGTGATGCATGATCAGAACTTCATGAAACTTGGCACATATTGGATCACCATTTGAAGATGTGCGTTTTAATATTTTTATTTTCAAAATGGCCGCCATTTCCAAGATGGCCGTCAAAATACGTCAAAATTTCAACTTTGTCGGCTTTCAACGAAAATTGATTTCTGGCTAGATTTTGACACTACGAACAAGATGGAATCATCGAATCGGCTGCCAGGGGCGCCATCAGCTATTGCTTGCAATTGCAAATCTAGTTATTATTATTCTTTCTTCCACCTCTTTTTGTCCGGGAGATTTCTCAAAGATGCTTTGACAGAATTCAATCATACTTGGTACAAAGTTGGAACACTATCTGAAGTTGTGCAATCAAGAAAAAATTTCCTCAAAATTTTCGCCATTTCCAAGAGAGCTGCACGAATACGAAAAATTCAAATTCGGTCCAATTTCAACTAAAATTGATATTTTCTCAATGATGCATGGACAAATTTTAATCACATTTGGTACAAAGTTGGATCACTATCTGGAGTAGTGTATGCAATTTTTTTTTTTCAAAATGTCTGCCATTTCCACGATAGCCGCCAAAATACGTAAAATTTCAACTTTGTCTGATTTCAACGAAATTTGATTTCTAGGTAGATTTTGAGGCTGCGAACAAGCTGGAATCATCGAATTGGCTGTCAGGGGCGACATCAGCTATTGCTTGCAATTGCAAATCTAGTTATTATTACGCTTTCTTTCTTTCTTTCTTTCTTCCACCTATTTTTGTCCGGAGATGCCTGGACAGAATTCATTCATATTTGTTACAAAGTTGGATCACCTTATGAAGTTGTGCCTCCAGAAAAAAATTTTCAAAATGGCTGCCATTTTCAAGATGGCTGCCAAGTTACGTCAACGTTCTGAATTTTTGGATTTCCATGAAAATCATAAAATCTCAAACATGCCTGGACAGAATTCATTCATATTTGGCAGAAAGTTGAATCACCGTGAGAAGATGGACATGCAGCAAAAAAATTTCCAAAATGGCCGACATTACCAGGATGGCCGCCAAAGTACGTCAAATTTTCAACTTTGTCTGATTTCAATGAAAATTGATTTCTAGGTAGATTTTGACGTTGAGAACAAGATTGAAGCATCAAATTGGCTGCCAGGGGCGACATCAGCTATTGCTTGCAATTGCAAATCTAGGTATTAAGTCTCCCAAACGAAGTTTGGGAGACTTATTGTTTTTGTTGCGTTTCTTATTATTATTATTCTTCTTTCTTTCTTCTCGTCCGGATGAATTTGTCCGGAGTAGATCTTAGAGACCTTTTAACCTAGAGCTTTGAAACTTTGTATCATGTTAGCCCCATGTATTTAGTTGTGCATAATTTAAAAAAAATATTTTGATTGGGGTCCATTAAGGGTACATTTGGGGGGCTCAAATAGGGGTGGGGTCCTCCATGTTAACCCTATGGGAAAATGAAATTTAGAATTTTTTTCACCATTTTTTCACTGTATCTTGAAAACTAGTAAATGTAACTCCATTAAACTTCATAGGAAAGATGTTTGTCATGTGAGAAAGGGTCCCACAGGATTAGAAATT
This sequence comes from Modiolus philippinarum, assembly GCA_002080025.1. Lineage (NCBI taxonomy): Eukaryota > Metazoa > Mollusca > Bivalvia > Mytilida > Modiolidae > Modiolus > Modiolus philippinarum. The sequence goes on along the minus strand of MJUU01051062.1, from coordinate 95,433 downwards.
TCAAAATTAGAACCGTTGCCATGGAAACCATACAAAAAATTGAAATTTTGAGAAGACAATTTATTATTGATAATTGTATTTTCATTACAGCTATATGTACTATTTAGATTATAAGGGGAACCCCTGCCCAATTTTTTTTTGAAACAAGGTATGAAATTCATTGTTGTGGATAATGGAGCATTTGGTTGCCATGGAAACCAAGCCAAAAAGCTATAATTTTGAGAAAAAACATGTATTCTGCTGTGTGTTATGTTTTGATTTCAACTATATGTATAAAGTAAATTATAAGGGGAACCCCTGCTCAAATTTTTTTTCGAAGGGGGTTTTAAAATGCCCAGGAATCCGATATGGATGTTCGTTTGGGAGACTTTTGTGTTTCGCTTGCGAACACAGTTATAACTTGTTATTATTATTATTGTTATTCCGCTTTTTTTCTTCCAATGATTTTTGTCCGGCTTCGTTCTCAGAGATGCCTGGACAGAATTAATTCATATTTGATGCAAAGTTGGATCACCTTATGAAGTTGTACCTCCACCACAAAAAAAATTCAAAATGGCTACCACGTTACGTCAGTGTTTTGCACATGTTCGATTTCCATAAAAGTCATCAAATCTCAAACATGCCTTGACAGAATTCATTCATATTTGGCAAAAAGTTGAATCACCATTAGAAGATGGGCATGCAACAAAAAGTTTTCAAAATGGCCGATATTTGTAAGATGGCCGCCAAATTACGTGAAAATTTCAACTTTGTCCGATTTCAACGAAAATTGATTTTTGTCCGCCTATTTTCTCAAAGAAAGAAATTCATTCAAACTTGGCACAAAGTTGGACCATCATGAGGAGATGTGCATGGATCGACAAAAATTTTCAAAATGGCCGCCATTTCCAAGATGGATGCCGATTAACGATCGACTAATTTTTGACATTTTTTGTTGTTTTTCAAAAAGTAAGATGCACAGATGGATGAAAGTTAATGGAAAGCATCTGCCTATCATTGAGCAGCTTCTAAATAATTTTGGTCACGATTGGAAAAACAACATGGCCGCCATTGCCAAAAATAGATTAGCATTGAACCCTATGGGAAAACATTTTCAGGACCTTTTTCAGGTAATGGTTTGATGTAATTAAATGAAACTTGGCAGTCAGTTGTATCACCATTAGGGAGATTGCAGGCACCAAATTTTTTTTTCAATACAACCGCCAATTCCAAGATGGCAGCCATTTTTACGTCAAAATTTCAACTTTGTCCGATTTCACCGAAAATTTATTCTAGGTAGATTTTGATGCAGCGAACAAAATGGAATCATCGAATTGGCTTTCAGGGGGAGACATCAGCTATTGCTTGCAATTGCAAATCTAGTTGTTTTTGATCTTGAAGTCACCTTGAGGCCTTCAACAGTAAGCTATACCCAGGTCACATAGTATGTTCGAGGGGGGCCTAGTTATTACTTTTTTATATGACTGATTGAAAAACACGAGTGACTCTTACAAAACGAATATCATGCATGTGTGTATGTGTGCATTACATATTTCAAATGTACTATATTCTATAGCTATAAAAAGAGTGTTACGAACCGTACAACAGGAAAAAACAAAAGAAGCACATAGAAAAAAAAATAAAAACAAATGTGTATTGACCAAGGTCTCTGTGTAAAAGATACAACATCGAAGAAAGGAGTGCATCTTTGTGAATACGGTAAAACATTTAAACTGCACTATTCAGCAATTAAGAATGTGTGTAATTGAAGTGCTAAAATCTAGGGAAGAGAGGAGAAAACAATTGTATTCTTGCACTAATTTTATATCCTTGCGTATAATGAGCAACCATTTGATATTGTAAAGAATTGAAAAAAAATTATATGGTTGCTTCATAGATTTCCGAAAACAATGACAGGTTTTCAAGAGATTTCGGAAATTTACCAAAATTAGAATCAAAGTTTTTTTGAAATCTGACTAGTTAGGGAAAAAAAATACCTAGCAGAGTTGTCAAGACGAGCACCGAAATAGTGGACTACATGTAATAGGTTGATGAATATCCTGGAGAACTAAAAGTCAACCAGAAACTGCTTCGACCCAGTAATAATGAATAATAAAATGCCTAAGTTATTTAAAAATTGCGTTTTATGGCTTTTTCGATAACTTATTTTTCTTCAGTGCAGATATAATAAAAATATTGGAAAGTACTTGTAGCGATCTTTGCCAGTTTAATAAATGGCAAGCAAAAACATGGATGCAGCGTTGCTCGACATTTAGCAATGAATTTCGCTTAAACCGGTGTTAGGGGCCGTTTTTTACTTTCTATGAGGTATGTAAAAAGCTAATTGTTGAGGGCTTCATGGTTTTTTCAAGATTAAAAAAAAAACATAACAAAAGTAAAGCGTTGTTCCATTGTCTGATGTTCCAATATATTTGTGGCAACTTTGTCTCATTTGCGTTTTTTCCATATTCCTTCATTGTGTATTGGAAATAAAAAAATAGAAAGTTATAAAAATGATTGAGAAGAAATATCCAAAGAACTTTTAATTGCAATGATCAGATGAGGTCTTAGCAGTGCAAGAAAGAGATATTCCTTAGAATTAAACAAGCTTAAAAAAGTTTGTAAGAGTGCTTTGCCTGATATGTTGTGTCTGTTTACGACGCCACATTCATCACTAAAAGCAAAGATAAACTGATGTGTCGATGTTCAACATTTATCAACTGAATTCCGCTCAAACCGGTGCTAGGAGCCGTCTTGAACTTTCTCTTGGGTAATAGTGTCTGCACTTGTTGAAGGCGTTATAGTGACTTCGAGATGAAGAACAACAATAAAAGCATTGTTCCATTTTTCTGAATCTTACCATGGAATAGTAGGAATTTTCTCTGATGAACATTTGCTCCATATTCCTTTATTTGTTCATTTTAATCTATTACACCCTGCTAAAATTCCAGGCGCTCATATCTCATAAACAAGCACACTGACCTATTAATATTCTTTTCTTAAACGACGTTAGATTGTTGTTTTTATAAATAAAGGCATTGAATGCTAAAACCTTGAGATTATAAACTTGAGGAATGACCATCCTTAAATTTGAAAAATCCCATATCTGATTTGGTCTGTTGATAAGACTTATTTTTCTTCTATGAAGCGGGAAATACTTCTTGCAAAGAATTTTTGTAATATAAAATTCACTTTGACGAAAATTAAATGTTTTAAAAATTTGCAAAACTTAAGTACTTTTGACATACTAGATGGACCTCCACTATTTTAACCAGAGTTTTGATCCTTTGGTATTGTAAAAACTGACAAATTATCGCATTGTAGAAAATTGTAAATTATCCGATAGACCTTTGTCCTCTGGATACAAATTAGATATATATTTATGTAATTCCAAAGAGATATAACGACTATCCTTTATCAAAACGTTAAAATTTCTAATATTGTTTAATTTGTTTCTGTGAATATAGATTTTTCAAATTAATTTTATGAAGATAGCTTAATGTTGTTCTTAATTTAGATACTAAGTTTTTGATATAAAATTATCACAAAAGAGATAAGACAATGTTGTTTGAATATAATTAACAATGAAGGAATATGGAGTAAATGCAAATGAGACAAAGTCTCTACTTTTGTTCTTCATCAGTTCAGCATCAATTAGTGCTGCTGTCTGGGAGTCCTTGCACAACAGGGAGCCACATTTAAAATATCCATTATTTTAAATGGGTGCAGATAATATTTCAAGTTGTGTGGTGAAAATATTTGTAATAAATATTGCTTACTTAATTTGTGGAATTGAAATTTATAATGTATACTTAACACATATAGAAAGTTCACTTACCAATCCCCTGGTTTGGTGAAGTGACTAATAAACAGGGAAGAACCTTGGTGGGATCGTTGTACCACCAAGGAGATTTGTTAACAACGTGTTATTTATTAAAATGTTTTTAAAAAAAGCATCAATTAGATATAAGAATGCTAATTTCTATTTTGCTATATTTTATAATTATGTTCCTGTATTTTACAGTGACTTCCCAGTTCCAACAATCGCGAATGCAGATAATTCTTGGAATAATTCTAACAGCTGTTTCCATGGCATTTCAAATTGTTGCATTTACAAGCAGCGCATGGAGAATTACTAAGGCAAATCATTCAACCAAATTTGAAGGGCTTTGGTACCTGACCACATGTAACGAGAAAGGTAATTGTGGAACTCTATCAATGAGGACATATAAATCATTTGGCGGTAAGTTTAAGTCTGATAAAATAAGATTATTCTAATTAAACCCCTCAAAAACTGTTTGTCTGTTCTACTCTTGACGACATTATTGCACGTCGCATTACTGAAAATCCAAACTTTTACCACAAGGTTACATAATTCATAAATTGTTAAACACATTTAAGAAGTTCTATGGAAGATTTGAGCATTTAATATAGAAATATGACGTGAACCGAAAACAGCTTGTTACTAAGGCCATTTCTCATCCTTCTTTTTCGGAAATTTTGTTTAGAATGCCAAAAAACTTACAAAAAATCCAGAAAAACTAGGACATAACTTAAATTCTTTACGCAATGGTTGATATTGACAGAATATTCTGCAAGAATCCGTTTAATTGGCTTAGGGATCCAATGGCGCGAAGATTGAACAAATATACTGGCTTAAACTGATACTTTCGATGTCTACTGTCGGGGAGTATTGAGTTTGAACGGAGAGCACTCATTGACCATTCTTTCAAAATTACGTTTTTGTTCCTATTTCAGGATTCAGGATAGTGGTCATTGAGTTAGTAGTCTACCTGTCTTTTGTTTTATTTTTATGTTTATCATACTATATAGAAACGGCACAGATAAAAGGGTTTGGGTACCAATAAACCAGTTTTACCCTACCGCTTGCTTTAATACTAAGTTTTGCTGTCCCGAGTTTCTATCTTGCGTGCATTTGTCTTTTGACTTTTTCAACCTTTGACGTTTGAATGTTGCTTATGGATCACTACTGTAAGAATACCCATTAATGTACCATGAAATATACCCATTAAAGTATGTCTATAAATTATGGTTACATTTAATGGTATAATTTTAATGGCTTTGTCCATTAAATTGATTTTCTTTACCATTAAAAAGTTTAATATTAACCATTAAAAAAAGGCATGAACTGGAAATTATGGCCATTAATTGTGACTATTAATTTTTCATTAATGGGCATGACTTATTAGGTAATGGCCATTAAATTAAGTGGATATAATGGCCATTATTTTTTTTTAGATAGGGGTTAATGGGCATGAATTATTTTACCAAAAGTTTAATGGGCATTAATTGTAACCATAATTAATAGCACCATTACTTTTTCGAGATATTTAATGGCCATTACTGTATTCTAAATGGCATTAATTTTTTGTTTGCTGTATTTTAATGGCCATTAAAATATCAATTAATTTTTGTAAGCCATATTTTAATGGGCATTAAATTAACAATTACTTTTTTGTCTGGAGTATTTTAATGGGCATTAAAATAATAATTATTTTTTGTTGGATGACCATGAAAAAAGTAATGGGTACACAGAATAAGTTAATGGCCATTAAGAACGTGAATTGCAGGTTTAATAGTTTTATGGCCATTAACACCTTAAATACCTGGTATTTGTAATTTCAATGGCCATAATCTCTTAAATGACACGATATTTCAAACAACTGACATTAACACATGTACTTGCCATACTGTAGACAAACTTTAATGCGCTTTATACTTATGAGGTTTATATCGTGTTGAAAATCAAAAATGCATCTAAAATATAGTCAAATCTGCATGAGTGGGGTCTTTTTTAATGAACAACTGCCTACAAAAAACTCTTACCAATAACATGAAACCTCCATATAAAGTACAGTGTTTTAAGGGTCATCCATATTTGTCAACCATTTTCCAAAGTGTGCAAGACACACACTTTTGCAACCCCCTCCCTCAAAGTGTACACCATTAATTTTCAAATACCAGGTATGAAAATAAATGATCAAGTTTTTTTCAGAATTTAATTATTGATACCGAGTTCTTCATATTGATTTCTTTTTTCCAGATGTCTTTGCTGAAGTTGAAATATTATAATTGTTTTATGCAGTGTTTAAATAGATTTTTGTTAAATAAAAAAGTATGCCTGATTGTATAGTATTTACTTGATTAATGAAAGTATTATGGCCACAGAAATTATACACGCAAAATGAAAATGAAATGAAACTGAATTCCACGGACACCCCATAAAAATAAATGTGTGAACCCTTCCCAACTAAGCCTACAACTTCCTTTTCCAAAATACTCCGATAAACCCCGACATGATCATAGAGAGTATGTTGAAGTACTCAAAGGATACATGGCAATAGTCTCTGTTATTAAAACTTTTAGCTCCTCCTTTAGCATCAACGACGGTTCTCCAACAATGCCTCGGGTGCCCCCATGTCAACGTCTGCTTATGGTTCTCTGTGCCAGGTGAATCCTGGAAACAATCACTTCCTATTTCCTTGCAATTGTAGGGCCAAGAAAGAGACTTCTTAGTGATGTTTGTTGTTTGTTTTCGTATGATGTGACCGAGACATACCCATTTCCTTACAATGTCAATTCTTCAATTGGATGTTGGTCACGGCAAATAAAGCATGGTAAAAGGTGATTATCTGGTATTGAACTTGGTTCTGTAAGGTTAACTTGTTTTCTCTTAAAATCTACACTGTACATGTCCTGACAGTGAACTTGAAAATTATAAGTTTACACAAAAAACCATAATAGGTATTCATACACTCTGGGCAGCAGAAGAGGGAGAAGGAAGAACCTAGAACGTGGTTGCAGGTAAATGTTTGATTGGTAAATTCACAAATCTGACATAAAAGACTGCGAAGTAATGTGACCTGTGTCGTCATAATGTAATAATGTCTATTAAATATTTAAGGTAGATCGACAATTATTCCACTTGCATATATTGTGATATACAAATTGAGTGTGGAGTTGACTCAATTTTATTGCCAAACATCCTTTTGTCTGCCTTTTTTATTGTGACGTTATAATTTGATAAATTCAAAAAAAACTATAAACATTTGTAAGACATTTTAAATGACTCTATAAAATACATGATTTGGCCAGTTTTTTAAAGCCTGTTAAAATATAACCTTGATAACAAAAAAAATGTTTAATAAGAGAAAACTTGTTTTGAGATTTTTTTTAGACTAATCCATTGTCCCGCATTCTTAATGTTGGATCCTGATGTAAGTGTAAGATGACATTATCTGTAGTTTTGCAACATACTGAGACACATTATGTTTCACTATGGACAGAGATTTGACTTTGATCACGTTTGGGAAACCGCAATTTTTTTTTTGAATTGAAGGATGAATATTGATAACTTTTCGTTTAAAAAAAATAATAACAACTGTTAATTCAAAATACAAAAAATACCGAAGTTGCATTAAAAACAGTAAATTCCGTTATGCTGTACACGTGTTTCAAGGAGTAACCTCTCATCAGCAGCATTAAAATGGTACAAAAGAAGGCAGAATATCAAAAAGAGTTTCGTGTCCCACTCGGGTCTGTTTTTATAACTCGGGGAGTTTTAAACGTTACGTATAAAAGAAAAGTAAATTCTGAATAAAGAAAATGACTTGGGTCAAAATAATGTGACACACATCATGTCTAGCAAGCAATGAAGACAACAGCAAGTTGTAATTTATCAAGGTCGATGAGGAATCAAAATCAGAATACGGTGCAACTGTCGTCAAGATCAGTCCGAGTGAAAAATCACCGAATGGTATTGATAATTTGATTCTCGTTCTTATATATATATCGATAAATGATTTATACTTATCTAAATATCATTTCTGCATGTTTGAATTGTTGTAAAACGTCCATTTTCAGCAAAAAATTGGCACACTGTAATTGCCTACTTGTCGTCTGGTCGCGCGTTTGGTTAACCGGAAATCACTTCCTTGTTGTAAATTCCTCCAACAACGGAACAGAACCGTAATCGGTTTTCGCTTATTTGACTTAATTATATATTGTATTTAGATGGGCTTTGTTTTATTTTATTGATAATTAGATTGTGCAGTTGAAGTATTTTGACTGATTTGATGTAGGATTTACTGTATTTTTTTTTTTAGAAAAAAGGCACAAAGGGGGTTGTAAATGAAAAAAAAAGTTTTTTTAAACTTTTTTGTCAGATGTCAGATTTCGATGCACATTTTTTCTGTATGTTTCCTACAGCATGTTCAAACAAATAAATCAAACAATTAAATTCTTTTTCAATAAACAAGAGGCTCAAAAGGGGTCTATAGTAAAAATGTGTTTGTAATTTTAAATTATTTTCTGTAGGTACTTAAAACGTTTAAATAGATAAATCAATACCAACTTGATTTTATAAAGAGGCTCAAAGGGGGTATCAAACACAAAACAAACAGAACGAATGTTGCAGGGAATTCAAATAGATTTTCTTTGGGGTTGCTATGAAAGGAAATGCAGTAACTTTCATTTATAATTTACTTCTTAATACATGAATTGACAGATTTAGGTCCTTACCGCATATACTTCATTGAATAAGCGCTAGACAAAAAAAAATATTACTATTAATAGTAGTTTACATCATAAAAATTCATAACGTAAGTAATTTTCAATATGGATAAAAGGCCAAGAAATTTGTATGTTTAAGGTTTCCTTATCCCCTATTTTCTCTATCTACCCTAACATATTTTATGAGTACTTTTTGGCAACATGCTAGTAAATATCATGTTTTGGGTTAAGCACTTTTAAAGTAAAATATATTCCCAATAAGTGTCTATATAAACTTGATAAAATGATTTTACAAAAATAAAAATGACTTTGCCTTCCAGGCTACCTACCTACCTTATTTTTTCAAAGAATCCGAATTCAAACAAGCATATTTTTGGCCTAAGGTTATTTACACATGACATGCATAATGAAAGTACATGGATATGGATGGAAAATTATAATCCTGATAAATAAATATCTGGCAGTGGTAAAACATTACCCCCCCCCCCCAAAAAAAAAAAAGGTTTTGTATATTTATTCAGAGTGCAATGTTTGCATACAACATTTTTTTAGAGTTCGCTGTGGTAAAACAATGGTAAAAGGAAAAATATATTATAAATAATGCACTGTTGAAATGTACAATTAGGGTATTCATGAATATCAAACCATTTACTGTCATTCTATTGAAGATTTATCTCCATGCAGTTGTAACAAAACAAAAAAAAATATAACTTATTGTTTAGTATTGATGCATGTAATAGATCTAGGCGAGGTGAACAAAGTTTTTAATCATGTATAGTAATGGGCATTAATATATTTATTACGTCCATTAATAGGCATAGATATATACATCATGTCAAATAATGGGCATTAATATATAAATCATGTACAGAAATGGGCCTTAATCTATAAATCATGTCAATTAATGGGCATGAATATATAAATTAAGTCAAGTAATGGGCATTAATACATAAATTATATAAAGTAGTGGACATTAATGTATAAGCCATGCACAGTAATGGGCATTAAGATATAAATTATGTAAAGTAATGGCCATTAATATATAAATCATATAGTTAATGGGCATTAATTTATGTGTTTTTCTAAATAACAACCATCAAATTATAAACAGTTAATATAATGGTCATGAAATTGACTTTGATTTAATTTAATGGTCATTAATTTGATATGTGTGTTTGTTTTCATGGCCATTACTTTTTTGCTACAAGAAATAATGTCCATTATTATTTTAATGCCCATAAATCTAATGAAAAGAGAAATTATTCAGTCAATTTAATGATTAATTAATGGTATTTTCCTTATTTCATACCATTAATTTTTGTTTTAATGACATATTTTAGAAAACCACTAATTAGTTTCTGACAAAAAATAATGGGTAGTTTTAATGGATTTATGACATTTAATGGCATATTAATGGTATTTTAATGGATATTTCATGGAATTTAAATGGTTTCTTCTGCAGTAGTGGATGTTGATGACCCAAAAAGTGAGATAGTATTCGAAAAAGGGAAATTATTTCATTGTTTTTGCACACTTGCATACAAAAATCGACAAATAACTACAGGCGATAAAAGTACTTTGCATCCGTTAAATTAGCTTTGAGACTTAGTGACCTGGAAATTTTGCATACATACTGGTCTCTCACTGATGCTGCCGATGTCTACTGAAATTTATGATGATTCTTGACCAAACCCTTCGGGAAGCACCCCTTGACCCATCTTTCAAAATTACGTATTGTCTTTTTCTCTCCTTTCAAGATTGTGCTCATGGAGTTAGTAGTCTACCTGTATTGGGTTTTATTCGTATGTTTTTATAATATAGGGAAACGGGACAGATAAAGGGGACGTTTGGATACCCATAAACCGGTTACCCCTACCGCTGCCTTTTGCTAGTGCCGGTACCAAGTCCGGCTGTCCCGAGTTCCTATCGTTGTCTACGTTTGTCTTTTGCCTTATACGTGTTTTTTTTGTGTAGTTCCCTTGCAAATTGTTGCATGTAATTATAATTTTCAGCCATTGTAGGTGTTTCCTGTTATCCTTTTTTTAACTTTTAGTTGTATGGATAGTTTCAGCTATTTCAATCCTTTGATCATCTATATCTTATTTCCGACTGTTTTGTCTACACGTGTTCTTCTATACTTAGTCTGATAGACAATATATTTCAAATTATTCAAACAAAACTAGATTAAATTTAAGGGAAATGATTAGTGGTTTCCGACAAATAACTCAGATACTCTATTTACTTTTTTATCATCACCTCACCTGAATTTTTTAACCTAGCTGCACTGGTTTGACATGGTCATAGATTCTTCAATAGACATGAAAGAATATGCTTTAACGTTTGCTCTTTAGAAAAGTGTCATTTCATCAAATCTTCTGTAATAAATGCCGAGAAAACATTTTATAGATAACTTGAAAAAATCGCTATTTCTACCGTCGTAATACATAATACCATACTGGATCATGAAAACTAATATGGACAGAACGACACTACATATTCTTATTTTGTTTTAACTGACATGTTAACTACACTTTAATAAACATAATGTGCATCCAAGTATTGGAGTATTTTCTGGAATTTATACCTCGTGTTTGAGTATTGAATGGACGACAGTTTACCAACCTGCATCAATTTCTATTGACAATGAGCATTCCCGTACACGTATGCAATTTTAGGACATAATTATCAAATAAGTTTTGCTGTAATTTGATTCTAATCTCAAAAATACAGCAAAGAAGAAAATAAATAAATAAATGAATAAAACGAAATAAAAATAAAAGAAAACAGACAACACCCAGAAATTCCGGAAATTACAATCATAGGACACAATCAACTAGGGATCTGCACATAGAAAGCATAAAAGAAAGACTTACAGGAGTACGAGTCTCAAAAATTTTGTAATTAGAATTAATATTCTGATCTTTTGTCTTGAAGAGCACATCTAATGGAACAACTTGAGCAAAAAGTTCCATGTAGGAATTTTTGAGATATGAGACGTCGAAATTTTGGCGGAAAACAGATCTCTCTAGAGTTTTCCTTCAATTTGCATAAGATGTTTATAGGCCTTTAGATATATGAAATTATAATTGGAAGTTGATTAAATTTTATACACAGTCTATTTTATGTATTTTTAAGTGACTTATGACCAAGATGCAAAACATTTTAGCACTGTTTGAATGGATAACACCCAAGGACATAGAATGCTTCTGAAATCTGAGGTTCGCACTTCCATAAGTCATACGTAAACAACAATAGAAACTTGGAATATCCGGAGTTGGTATCAGCACAAGCAAAACCCAGAAGTAGGCTTAAACCAGTTTATGTTTATCCATATTTCTTCTTTCTCTGTCCCGTTTTCTAAAGTATAAAAACATACAAATAAAACTCAATACAGACCACTATCTTGATATAAGAATAGAATGATACAAAACATAATTTGAAAATTACAATGAAAATACACAATCAAATATAAATGAAAGACGTAATCCAAAAGAAGTGAAAAAGAAACACTCCTTACCAAAAATATCGAAGTAGAAGGACTCAAGCTATTAGAATTGAGTTTCCTTCTACCGTGCGAACACAAACCTGCATCATGATCTTAGGAGAGTGGATTCACCTACATCACATTGCACTGGTGTTAAGTTTTGGGTAGTTTCAAGTATAAAAAAGACAAGGACTAACCCAGATCATAATACTTGCCCCATGTATGTAATTGGATAATTGGATTAACACAATTAAAAAATGACTGGAATTTTGTAATGTACTGGGAATTAGTATCACTGACATTGTTTTTAGAAAAAAAAAATAAAAACACAATTTTCGCTCTTTTCATTTTAAATTGTCATCTATTGACATTTTTTCAGGTTATGGGTACAGCAGCCAAGTGAGATCTCAAGTTGTCTTAACTTTATCTCTGATATTATCAATTGTATGCCTAGAATTGCTCTTCATGGAAGCTCGTAAACTGCTCAGCAACAACATGATGAGATTAACTATAATGTTGTGCTCCTTATTATCCGGTAAGGATAACGTTTATATTTTTAGATAATTATTTTTCTTGAGAGATTAGCTGTAATATATTTCAGAGCAAAACAAATGAAATTATTCTCAAACGTATTGGTGTCTATATGTAATGCATTTAGGATCAATCTGTAATTTTTGGTTGTCCTCTGTTTTCGGTTCGGTATCATATACAGTAATAGTAATTCTGCTACTCGATTCAGAGAAAATCCTGTTTATTCGGTGAATTCCTTTGCTAAATTGTATGTTCTATTTATAGTGACATTGCAACATCAATATATATAGACAATAACAGTACATTGACTTGACATAAACACAATATAAGGATGAGGCTTAAAAACGCGGGAAAATGCGAGCCTTTGGCGAGCATTTTCACCATTTTCAGCCGAATCCTTATGTAAAGTTTATGTCAAGTCAATGTAATGTTATTGCGTTTATACTGCAACATTAAAAAAGCGAAATTTAGGTAAAATATATCGTTAAAATGATGATTTAAAAAGTGAAGCGGGCGTCGTTAGCTTGAGATGAATCCATGTTTTCTTGCAACGTCATGGAACAATCTCTACAGAAACACATTGTTGACGTCATCGAGAAAGTGTTATACGGTCAGTGACTGTATATCACATATGTTTATCCTGTCAATGTAGTTTACTTACACAAATAAAGAGGTTGCTGTATAAATTTATTAAAATACATATTGCTTCCCAGCTCGTTTATAAACCCACTGCTGCATTCTCGTATATGAGTTCCTATATGGAGGTATATGTAAATATTCTGTATATACATTCGTCATACTCTTTTTCCAAGTAGTCAATAACTATAATGAATTTGTACGTAGAATACAAACTTATCAAAGGTTTTAAATGTTGAGCAAAATGAAATTGAGGTTAAAATATTTTTTTTATAAAATAGAATGTTATGAAACAGTTTTAGTTCCAACGTCTACAACTTTATCAATGTCTTTCAGTAACATGAGTAACATGGTAAGATTTTGATCCCAAAAAAGACAGCTAACATAACCTTTCGCATATATGGAGCGTAGGACATTTTTTGAACATGGACTCTACCATGGCGAGTATCAAATAAGCCCGTTCGGTGCAAGATTGATGCGTTACGCCGTGATAAAGTCCATATCAAAAACAAAATTTCCTACAAATGTTGTATCGATACTTCACGAAAGGATAACAATAACCTTATACATTATTGAAATAAGTTAAAATTTCCATTTCAAATGGGATAATGTGGTAAAAGTGCCATTATAAATGGTCAATTCCACAAAAATTGCACCATATGACAGGTATGAATTTAGACATCGTGACGTCTTGACAATGATATTTGTTCTATCATGGCCTGTTCTGTGATACTGACGTTATTAACTACTTATTATCATAGAAATTTAATAAAAATTACCATAGTCACAGTATGAAAAAAACTGTATTTGCAACACAAGAAAAAATAAAGATGAAATATCTATCACTGAAATTTGTGTCTGTTGGCAACTGAATATGAAATACAGGAAATTTTTTTATGTTGGACTTTAGTGTCAAATATGTCGGTTAGGGTGAGAAAATTCGTTACGCCGTGATAAAGTCCGTATCAAACACGAAACATGCAAAATGTCCTATAAGTCTTGTATCGGAACTTCACAAAAGCATGAAAATAACCTAAAATAAATTAAAATATGTCGAAATTCATTTTTAATTTAGATATTGTTGTATTTCGTGTCATAATTTTTTGGCAATTCCGCAAAATGTGCATTCATTATAAGAGGCGTATGAATTTAGTCCGGCTGTCCCGAGTTACAATCGTTGTTTGCGTTTTTCTTTTGTCTTATTTGTGTATTGCTGTGTAGTTCCCTGTCAGATTGTGGCACGTAATTGCAATTTTCAGCCGAATTAAACATATTTCATTTGCTCAAAACATTAGCAATTGGGATTGGGCACAAGTTTATCGGCCATTGTAGATGTTTCCTGTCCAATTTTTACATCTCGACGTCTTGACTGTGATATTTGTTCTGACACGGCCTCTTGGGTCAGCCACTGATTATCAAAGAAAAATCACACGAATTACCAAAGTCAAGATATAAAAAAGGTTATGTAACCAACAAAAAAATAGAGATGAAATACCTATTACTCAAACTTCGCCTTTAACTAAATTAAGAAGAAAGCTTTATGAAAAGTATATCCAACGACCGACCCTGCAAACGCTTTCACAATATCGATTATACAAAAGGTCAGGGAAAGAGGGACACTTCAGATCAAATAACAGGATGGAAAAGATTTAGAACGATAATAACTTTATGAGTTGAATCACTCATAAAAATAAATTGAAAGATATTCGGAAATGTGATTTGGTACAAAAATATTTAATTGAGATTCAAGGAATCATTCGTCTATACTATAATTTTACCGCTATCATTAAGACATTGAATCCTTTAGGTGGCCGAATTGATCTATGTAGGGACGTTTTGTGACATTAATTTGTTATGTTTTCTTCCACTTACAGGTACTTTCTGGTTGTACGATATTGGACAATATATCAGAATATATTTTATCGACTTGGTCATTACTGTTTGGTCTTTTAGGGAGCGTACTCATTCTTATTATCTCGTTCATACGAATTTTCAAGGAATGTAAGATTGAGGAAATACACGGCAGTGAGCTCGAAAATATTCTCCGAATGGATATGATGGAAGGCAACGATCATACGATGACGAACACAGAATGTCAGAGAATTGTGCTCAAACTGATGTGGTAATATGAAGTTTGACATTTTTAACCTTTGAATACCAATGCTCTATTTATGCCGATGTATATTGTCCACCATGCCTTTGCTTTCATACGTCATGTGCAAAATCTTTCTCCAAAAAACATGATAATAAGAGATTATTAAATGATTATGCGGTTTTGTGACGCCATGTCAAAAACAAAAATTGTCTAAGTTATATTGTTACAGTAAATTCACGCGCAAAGCTGAAAAAAATAAAATAAATAGATTAGTTTAACGGCGAGCACTCTGTCCCATCTTTCCAAATTAAGTTTTGTCTCTTTCTTTTCTTTTTGAAAATAGTGTTTTTTAAGTTATTAGTCTATCTGTATTGGATATTATTTGTGTAATTAGTATTCTGTAGAGCAACATGATAGAAAAAAGGTAGGTTCATGTACTTATAAATGGGTTTAACGTACCACTGGCTTTTCTTACCATGTATTTATAGGGATTTTGACCCATGTGTATTTGCTCCATATCCCTTTATTCGTGCATTTTGTCAGGCCGGTAACAAGTCAGGCTATCCAGAGTTTCTGTGGTTATTGACGTTTGTATATTGTCTTTCATTTGTATTTTTTTCTCTGCGGTGTCCTTGTAGACTGTGACCTTTGATTTGTAATTTTACAATTATTGTATTTGATAACTACTTACTTTTTATTCAGTTGTGTAATTATGTACGCACTATTCCGGCCGTAATAGTCACTTACACTGAATTCCTATCAGTAATATTTTGGTTAATGATAAAGCAATGGATTTTTTCCTACCTGGAAAATGAGTATTCAGTCAGGAAAAAACTGAGAATTTTGTCCGATAATTTATTAGTTTTTCTAGCAGGAATCCTGATTTTTTCCTACGATCAATCTTAATTTTGCTACTAGTATTTTTATTCTTACTAAGGATGTAACCTGAAAATTCCAAAATGTACTATAAAAATAATAAACGGTTGACCGAGCGCGGCATGATACGATCGCAGCATGTCGCGTAGCTTAACAAGATTTATTAGCTTGAAACAAACAAGGGAAAATTTGGCCCTTTTGATCTCGTATAGTTTTTAGCCCTTTTACCTCGGAAATGGTAAGAGGTACGTCAAATATTTCAACATATTACTTACACATTACATTAGTGAGGAATAAAAAGAAACAAATCCCATTCAAATCCGATGAAAAGATGTACAAAGTTTACATATTTTGTAAGTTCTCACTTACTTTACATATTTTGTAAATTTGCAAAAGGGTCGCTTTGGTTTCGAAACGGTAAGAACTAAGGTTGAAATAATACCGAAAGCTTACACAAGCGGAATCCGATTAAATCTGATGAAAAAATTTTAAATAATTCGAAAAATTGTCAATTTGGTCTCGATTAACCTCTTGCTACACCAAATATGTTGGCATAGTACTAAAAGCTTACAACAAGAAAAACGCAAACAAAATAATCCCATCGAGATTTGACGGAAAATGGAGATTTTAGATAATCTGTATATTTGTGATTTGGGGCCAGAAATGTTAGCGCCTCAACTTAGACAGGAAACAGATTTTTAAAATTCTGATGATTAGGCATTACGTGAATGTTTCAGGGAATGGACTATAATCCTGACTATAAGGGATCAACCATTTGATTTTAGGGTTCAAATTTGAATTTAACAATTCAGGATGGTACCCTAAGGTTAAGAAATCAATCAGGGTAAGTGATTAAAAAAAATCCAGGACAGCCTTGGAACAAAAACCAAAAAATAAAAAAACCAGGACAGACATTGCAAGAATTACAGGATGTAAAAATTTGATCACCCCCCCCCCCCCCCCCCAAGAAAAAAAAACAAACAAACAAACAAAAAAAGATCAATCGAATAGCGACTACCTTATATAAAAAGAATTCTGCAATAGTTCTATGAGAAATGATCAAAGTATTAAGAGTATGAAATCTGTACCAAGAGACAGACAGAAACAAGTTGTTATATGTACGGGCTTTAAAGCAATATCTCAATCAGCCAAAGGATACAGGGTGATAGCATGATGATGTTGAATCTTCTCTTATAAAAGTATTTGTCACTTTTGTTCAGTATAATTTTTCGATCTGTCAATCTTGTTCAGTAGTTCTTATTAATGTCAGCATATGCATGCACATATATGCAAATACTGCCTCTAAAAATGTATAATATTTTTTGTTTTTATGTGTGTTGCTTTTGTAAGTTTGATTGTTCACATGCTTAAAAGGCAAGTTGCCAAGGCATAAGTATTTATACAATAAAATTTTAAAAGATTTTATCTTGTTATTCTTAAGTGCAAATACCAGGCTGATAGAACAGTTACCCGAAACTATTATCAACTAAGGAAAGAGACAACCAACATCAATATGCATATTAGATAGGCAGTTTCATATGTACAGAACTATTTAATAACACAGTTTATTACATACTAAATACAGTGGTATAGAGATTTTCTGTTTTGCATTTGTGATATAGCCAAGGGCTGGTATGGGAGTCTCGGGATGATAACCGTGCTGATATGGAAAAGGTCATGTACATGTGTTGACATGTATTTATTTTGTATGGTACTAAATCCAATACTGCTTTATATATATGTACCATGGAATACAGTGAAAATAATATTTGTAGTTGAAGTTTTTATCATAATTTACCTGTATTCAATCAGTTTTGTTTGTTTGTGTTTTGTATTTTGTTTTTTGTTGTTTTTTTTATCCCCTCGCCGAACGAAGTTGGGGAGGGGATATAGTGTTATACCCGTTCGTCCGTTCATCCGTCTGTCCGTTCAAACTTAAGACCATACATCTTTTGAATAACAAATCGTAGATGGACAATGTTTTGTCCATGGATGCATCTTGAAGAGAACTGGAGGTTGATATATAGAAAAGGTGGATTTGACCTACATTTCATGCATGAGTGACTCAGGTTAAAGTTTTTGTAAGAGTCCAGATCTGGGATACTACAACTTGTAGAGGAATAATATTTTGTATGTAGATGCGTCTTGCAAAGTTATGAAGCTCCAGATAAGAATTAAGTCACTTTGACCTACATTTCATGCATGAGTGACTTAGGTTAAAGTTTTTGTAAGAGTCCAGATCTGGGATACTACAACTTGTAGAGGAATTATATTTTGTATATAGATGCGTCTTGTAAAGTTACGAAGCTCCAGTTAAAAATAACGTCACTTTGACCTACATTTCATGGATGAGTGACTTTGGTTAAAGTTTTTGTAAGAGTCCAGATCTGGGATACTACAACTTGTAGAGGAATAATATTTTATATGTAGATGCAGTTTATAAAAAAAAGGCAGTAGAATACCAAAGGAACAAGGGAAGCGAAGACTACAAAAATCGAAATCCGAAGACATGGCAAAAACGGCAACAGAGAAAAACACAGACAAAATCAAGGACGTGAGACAGCTACAAGCATGGAAATAAAAAGACGACTTTAAAAACTAAATAAGGCACTCACAGGGTGAACTCCCATGAAAACCGGGAGTGACATCAGGTGCTCCGGAAAGGTAAGCATGTCCTGCTCCGCTAGGGGCACCCGTCACACTATCAGTGAGTCAATCCCTGGTTGAGTCAAAACCGGTTATGTCAAATCCGTGAAGACGAAGAAATTTAGCTGAAAATGTCCGTTTTCATTTGGGACACAGACACGTCATATCTGTCAATGATATCATGGTGACGGCCATAAAATTTCTGAAGGGATGAAAGCAACAAAGGCTGAACAAATCCCTGACTAAGCAACTTTTGGGACAGTGCTTTTGCTCTATTCAAAAAATCGCTGTACAAACTACATGCGCGACAGCAACGAATCAACTGTGAAATGAACACTCCATAGGCTGGAGAGGTAGGTATATTGCTGCTCAGAAAGGGAAAATTCACAATTGGGAAGTTAAAATCATCACGTTTGTCATATAGCTTAGATTTCAAACGTCCATTCCCATGAATGTATATATACAGATCTAAGTACGAAGCTGAAGTAGGTGTGTCAGTAGTCTCTTTAATTTCAAGCTCATTTGGGATAGATCTGGTGTAAATATTCCTTGAATTTTAGATTATTAAGAGAAAGTACAATGTCTATGTAGCGGAAGCTGAAATTAAATGACTGGGCTAAACGTTTTTGTTTTTTTAGTTCACCTGGCTAATGCCAGGGTGAGCTTTTCCTATCACTTTGCGTCCGTCGTCCGTCCGTCCGGCGTAAACTTTTCATTCAAAGATCTTGTCCTCAGAAACTGCTGGGCCAATTGGAACCAAACGTGGCCACAATAGTCTCTGGGTGGTCCCTTACCAAAAAGCTGTTGTTCAGGTCCGCGCGATATCCAAGATGGCCGCCAGCGGGAAACATAGTTTTAACATTGGACCCTATGGGAAAAACCATTCAAAGATCTTCTTCTCTGAAACTATTAAGCCAATTGGCACCAAACTTGGCCACAATAGTCCTTTGGTGGTCCCTTACAAAAAAGCTGTTTTTAAGGTCCGCGCAATATCCAAGATGGCCGCCAGCGGGGAACATAGTTTTAACTTTTGAGCCAATTGGCACCAAACTTGGCCAGAATAGTCCTTTGAGGTCCCTGACAAAAAAGCTGTTTTTCAGGTCCACGCGATATTCAAGATGACCGCCAGCGGGAAACATAGTTTTAACGTTGGACACTATGGTAAAAACACATTCAAAGATCTTCTCCTCTGAAACTATTAAGCCAATTGGCACCAAACTTGGCCACAATAGTCCTTTGGTGGTCCCTTCAAAAAACTGTTTTTCAGGTCCGCGCAATATCCAAGATGGCCCCAGCATGGAAGATAGTTTTAACGTTGGACCCTATGGGAAAACACATTCAAAGATCTTCTCCTCTGAAACTATTAAGCCAATTAGCACCAAACTTGGCCACAAAAGTCCTTTGGTGGTCCCTTACAAAAATGCTGTTTTTCAGGTCCGTGGATTATCCAAGATAGCCGCCAGCGGGGAACATAGTTTTAACATTGGACCCTATGGGAAAACACATTCAAAGATCTTCTTCTCTCAAACTCCTAAGCCAATTGGCACCAAACTTGGCCACAATAGTCCTTTGGTGGTCCCTTACGAAAAAGCTGATTTTCAGGTCCGCCCGATATCCAAGATGGGCGCCAGCAGGGAACATAGTTTTAACATTGGACCCTATGGGAAAACACATTCAAAGATCTTCTCCTCTGAAACTATTTAGCCAATTGGCACCAAACTTGGCAACAATAGTTCTTTGGTGGTCCCTTACGAAAAAGCTGTTTTTCAGGTCCGCGCGATATCCAAGATGGCTGCCAGCGGGGAACATAGTTATACATTGGACCCCATGGGAAACACATTTAAAGATCTTCTCCTCTGAAACTATTATGCCAATTGGCACCAAACTTGGCCACAATAGTCCTTTGGTGGTCCCTTACAAAAAAGCTGTTTTTCAGGTCCACGTGAAATTCAAGATGGCCGCCAGCGGGAAACATAGTTTTAACGTTGTACACTATGGTAAAAACACATTCAAAGATCTTCTCCTCTGAAACAGTTAAGCCAATTGGCACCAAACTTGGCCACAATAGTCCTTTGGTGGTCCCTTACCAAAAAGCTGTTTTTCAGGTTCGCTCTGTATTTAACATGGACGTCAGCGGGGAAGATAGTTTTAACTTTGGACCCTATGGGAAAACTCATTCAAAGATCTTCTCCTCTGAAACTACTGAGCAAATGGAATCAAACTTGGTCAAAAAAGTTTTGATGTGGACCCCTGAAAAGAAAAATGTTTTTTTTCTCAGGTTCCCATTTTATCCAAGATGGCTGCCAGCAGGGTACATATTTTAACATTGGACCCATGGGGAACACTAACAGACGTCTTTTCCCCTTAAACTAATTGGGCATATTGGAACTATAGTTTTATTATATACATGCATATGTGCTTTAACATAAAATGTCTATCTTAATCAAGGACCAGGTGAGCGATACAGGCTCTTGAGAGCCTCTTGTCTGTGTTAGCCCTTGTAAAAACTTGGCCTAATACGAGAAAAGAAAGAGATCAGCTAAAAGCGGCGCGCAGTTAGTTCCCATGGGAATCCCGGTTGTCTGTTGAAAAACGCGACCTCCAAACTCGACAAAAATATTATCTATTAAAAATTCCAACATCTTGATTACGTCATTCTCCGTGTACTTCTTGTTTGACTCAGTGTGGTTCTTTACAAAATATATTTTGTCTTTCCCTACTACTAAGTATGTGTATCCGCGTTCTCCGTTTTAGTGCAGAAACATTGATGTATCAAATCAGAAATTATTGTTTTCAATTTATTGTGTGGCAGGGTAGTATAAAGAGTAGAAAAATCAAAAGTTTGTATGCTGTGACAATAGGTAAGACTGCTAGAGGATAGCTGTTCAAGAAGATCTTTAGAATTTTTTAGAATCCACATCTGATTGACGCCGCTCGTGGAGTAGACTTATTACATTAACTTTTCAGGCCATCTCTGACTGCGTTCAATAAAGTAGTAAGGAGCTTAGAAAGTGGCTTCGTGGTGCATCTGGAAGACCCCGCAATGAATCTCTGTTTGTATGGGTTCTTGTGAAGTTGAGGGACCCAGTAGATGTAGGGGAGCTCCAGATAAACAATAGGTCACTTTGACCTACATTTCATGCATGAATGACTTAGGTTAAAGTTTTTGTAAGAGTCCAGATTTGGGATACTACAACTCATAGAGGAATAATATTTTGTATGTAGAGGTGGCTTTTAAAGTTAGGAAGCTCCAGATGAAAATTGAGTCACTTTGACCTAAATTTCATGCATGAGTGACTTAGGTTAAAGTTTGTATTACAGCTTCGACTTAAGATACTACAACTCGTAGAAGAATAATACTTTGTATGTAGATGCATCTTGTGAAGTTACAAAGCTTCAGATAAAAATTAGGTCAGTTTGACCTACATTTCCTACATGAGTGGCTTAAAGTTTGTGTTACAGTCTAGATTTTAGATACTATAACTTGCAGAAGACTAATCTTTCATCAGTACATGCATATGCTTTAGGTATGAGGCTCCTGATTGAAGTAAGGTCACTACATTTCTTGCATGACTGGCTCAGATGTAAGTAATAAGCCAGTTCTTGAATGGTACAACTTCCTTGAGTGCTTATAATACTAGACAAACATTCAATAAACGGACGAGGGGATTGGCTGTCGTTTCCCACTGCCCCTTCTCTTGTTCTGTTTTTTTTTTTTTTTTTTGTTTTGCAGAACAAGGTATCTCGAGTTTATATCTTTTATAAGTTATTTTTTTTTAATTATTTAGGACAAGACATACATAGCTTTATTATGTTTTTAACCCTTATTGGTTAGTCCTATAATATTAATGACTTTTAATGAACAATGGTCACATCAAAGTGTGTTTTTTTTTCAAAAAATTATTTCCTTGTTTTTTGTTTTGTTTTTGTTTGGTTGCCTCTTAACTTCCCACATTTTAAAATTAAAGTTGACGCCAAACGGATAATTTAATTGGTTCGGCTTAAGGCTTCTTTTTTCAGTGTTGTGCATTGCTAAATTATAAGAAGTTAGGATAACGGCATGTTACGTTTCCAGTGAAATATAAATTTAGAGTATCGGGAAAAAATTATTACAACTGTGAAGACTGAATTACTCATGCGTAATGCATAATACACAATAATCTGTTTAGTTGAAATAACTTCCGGGAATAACGTTACCAGAGAGTAGCAGTGAATCTGAGTTAAAGTAAACAAGAGTTGAAGAGAGGTAAGTCTATTGAGTTAGATGGTTATTTGTCTGTCTCTGTATACACGTTACATCTCTTCAACATATTGCTAAATCGACGTATTGATGTCAACACACAGTTAATTCTGATCAACATTTATCCAGGTATTTGAACAGTAATTCATGGAGTGGTAAATATTGCTACTTGGTACATTGTTATCTGTTTTGTTGACGACGTATTTTACTTATGTGAATGCAGAAATAACAGGAAACATTCAAAATGACCACGATATCAAAAAAAGGCAACAATCAAGCAAACAAATTCACATCAATGAAAGACAAGACAAACATAAACAAGTTATAACTGTGTTCGCAAGCGAAACACAAAAGTCTCTCAAACGAACTCCCATACCGTATTCCTTGGCATTTTAAAACCCCCTTCCAAAAAAGGTTTCTATGGCAACCAAATGCTCCATTATCCATTACAACCAATTTGATGCCTCATTTAAAAAAATGGGCAGGGGTCCCCCTTATAGTCTAAATAATACATTTCGCTGCAATAGACATAATAGAAATGCAATTGTCAACAATAAATACTTCTTTCTCAAAATTTCTTTTTATTTGTTATGGTTTCCATGGCAACCATTCTAATTTTTAAATTTACAATGCTGTTGAAATTTTTGAGACATCACACACAACCTTCCAATGAATTTTGAAGCAGCTAGTGTAAATAGTTTTTGAGTAACTCTGAAAATATTCAAAATGTCAATTTCCCATAAACTTACTATAGGA
Source organism: Modiolus philippinarum (assembly GCA_002080025.1). Lineage (NCBI taxonomy): Eukaryota > Metazoa > Mollusca > Bivalvia > Mytilida > Modiolidae > Modiolus > Modiolus philippinarum. Next base: position 71,658 of record MJUU01051062.1, on the reverse strand, counting down.
CGACCCCATCCCTTTTTGAGCCCCCAAATATACCCTTAATGGACCCCATTTGAAAAACTTTTTTCTGATTGCACATCTAGATATATTGGGCTAATATCCAAAAAAGCTCCAGGTCTAATGGTCTTTGAGATCTGCTTCGGATAATTTCATAAGGACGAGAAGAAAGGGAAAGAAGAATGATAGTGAATAATAATAAGAAACGCAACAAAAACAGTAAGTCTCCCAAACGAAGTTAACTACGATAGATGTTCGGGATATTCGGTTACAGCATAACGCAATTTACTGTTTTTATGCAACTTGGGATTTTTTTTGTATTTTGAACCATTGGGCCGATACCACTGCTGGTGGACCAAAGGTCCCTGAGGGTATTCACCAGTCCAATAGTCAGACTTGTCTGACATGAAAATTTGACCCTGTCTTTTATAGAAATTGACGGTTTTTATCAAAATTCTAACCCCTTATAACATACTGAGGCTTCATTCCGTGTATGGCACTCGGTAGATGTCCTTGTTACTGGATTTGGCCTCTTATTACGATATTTTTGGTAATGAGTACTTCTTATTTTACTACTTTTGGATTATGGCTTTCCATATTATTTAATTCTAATGCTGCTGATAAGAGGTTACTCCTTGAAACACGTGTATAGCATAACGAAATTTACTTTTTATGCAACTATTTTTTGTATTTGGCTCCCGCATTAGCAAAATCAAGTGGTAAGGTTATACTGGTTCTGACACCCATAGTTTCCCTCTTCTCTACACACTTTCCCTGTAGTTTGATAACCATACACAAATAAAACCCAATACATGTTGTCTTCTAACTGCTACACCACTATCTTGAACTAGAAAAGAATTAAGAAAAAGATGGACAGTAGTACTCGCAGCTAATCTGCTGGCAGCTACTTTACCAACTTTGGGGAGAAGGAATTTCGTTTAAGGGAATGGAAATTTGGTGCCAATTTAACAAACCATTTACTCTGATATGCTTTTACCAAGCCATTACCATAGCGGCCGTTTTGCTAGGATTTTCCGCCTGCTTTGTCTTTTTGCCTCTTGGAGTTTTGGTCTCGACAATACTGTTTGGTACTTTTGTTATTACTTCCATTAAATATATCCCTGGCAATTGATATGGAATAAAAACACTATAGGCTAAGGTAAGCTGAAATGTAATGAATGAAACATAATCCAAAATGGATGTACAAACAAATATTTAACAAAAACTAACATAATTATATTGTTTAACTTACTAACAATAACCCACAATTTGATCCTAACGTTTTTGATGCATAAAAGTACAAATCTGTCTACAGGTAAATTAGCTTGTCATTTCAATTACAGTTTGAGTACAACAAAGAATTTACATTTCCTGCTTTGCTAAGAAAATTAATATATAGATATACCATAAACACGATTTGTGTTTCCTCTTGGTATGACTTGATAAGTTTTTATTTTCTTATGATCTAAGAAAATTTTGTAAAGAAATTACCAAGTTGAACAGCTTATAATATTAATAATGAAATATATTCAAATATACTGCTTGCTTACTTTCATCTTACTTTTCATTATCTAATACATCGGCAACCGAATACCGAAACAACAACTTGGAAAGGGGAATTCTAAAATCATAAATAATACATATCATCTCATGTCATAGATCTTTTTTGTGTTCTTAAGTTGTGCATAAAATCAATGCAGAAGTTCTATGCAAATTATTCTAAAGAATGTTTTCTTAATACATATTTTATATACTTGTGTTTTTTTCGTAGGCGGCAAGGTTCGTAGGCACTTATTTCTTTATGATCAGTTGTCCTTTAGTTTAGTACAAAAATCTAAAACTATAGGGGATATAGGCCATGGGCCAGATATGGCTACCGTGCACCCCCCCCCCCGGACCCATCCCCATAATTTTTTTTAAAGTCTTTTATATGTCTATTTTGAGATTTCAAATGTTAACAAGCAAAATGTTGGGATGGAGCTGAGATTGAGGGGTATTTTTAACCTGGGGTAATTAAATTTTGCGTATTTCGGATTTTACACAAGTTTTGCCTTTCGTGTCTCTGGAAAGGGTATAAGATCCCTCAAAATGGCCAAAATGGATATTAACGGGAAGATCATGGTATTAGCTTTACAATGATACCATGGAATTGATTTTACTTTTATATATGTGTTGAGCAGAACTTAAATTCTTGCCCTCCCCCTACAAAATTTTGCTAAAATTACTGAAATCTTTATTTTCTGTTAAGATTAAAAGTACAAGAATGCAAAATATTCCTTTTCATTATGATTTTCCGTTACTTTAAAACTATTGGTGTTAGACTAGCCCATTCTAGTGCCTATGTTTTGTCTTTTTCTGGGATTTTCAAAAGAAATGCTATTTTCAGTAAAGTTGGCAATATTTAGTAAATTGGGAGAAGTTTTCATTTTCTGTTAAAAATGCCCGTTAAATTTGATCAAATTCTTTATTATAATCAAAGATTGATAATATAAACACTTTTTCAAAAGAAATTTAGTATTCTTGGTGTATAAAGACGAGGATTTCCATATTTTTATATTTTTTCTCTTATTAAATGAAGTTGAGGATTTATACTTATCATACGGCATCGGCGTGTTGAAAAAAAAATCCGCAAACTTTTTCTTTGCTTGCTCGACTTCGAAGTTGCTTTAAATAGTTGTTTATTCCTAGATCTTTGTTATTTTTAATTAGATTTTATTAGATTATTGTTCTGTTTGTTTATTTTTTTCCCTGCAGAAGCAGTTGTTTAATTTACATAATGAACCCTTTGAAAAAGAAACGCAAATTAGATCAAGTGTGTGTTGTACACTATGAAAACTCGAACAGTGATCAATTTATCTATCTGAATGAAAGGACATTCAATAAATTGCTTACTGTCCGTGATTCTCGGCTTAGGGAGCCAGTAGGTTCTGCATCTAGGATGACAGATATTTGCAATCAAATCCCTGCAGAAATCTCCAATGTCCATGGGTACCATAGAGATTGTTATCACCATGAATTTAAATCGGCTATCTAAACCACAGGAAGAACATTTAGATACTGATACTAAAAGATCAAAACGTAAACGATAGTGACAAGATTGTGTTCAAACCAGATTGCATTTTTTGTCAGAAAGAAGGATATAAAAAATGCAAAGTAAAGGGCGTTTGGACAACAGAGAAAACTTCCAAATTTGAATATGAAGGCGGCATAAACATTCCAAAAATCGCCGAAGAAAGACATGAAGAAGGTCTCCTAACAAGGATAAGAGGACTTGGTCTATTTGCATGTGAGGCACAGTATCATCGATCTTGTCGGAAAAACTACATACGTGATCCCAAATATTGGCGAAGTTCGAGTGAAGAACAGAGACAGGGACAAGCTGATCTTGAAAATGCCCACAAGAAGGCCTTTCTTGTTGTTTCCGACTTTGTTGGGGAAGAAATATTAGAAAACAAGAAAGTGTTAAAATTGAGCGACTTGCGCCAGCTGTATATTGATCAAATCGCCATGACGCCGTATGCAAATCCAAATTACAGAAGTGAAAATCTTAAAAGTTCTTTGTTAAAGAAGTTTCCAGATTCACTCATTTATGTGAAAATGGTTAGACAAGGCAGGTTCTCCTCTGATCTTGTAGCAAGTGCTAATACTGACCTTGCACTGGCCATTGAGTATGCTTTTAAGCTTGGCACTGCAGACCAAGTGAAGGATTCGAAATGACGTAAGTGAGGCCTTCCAAAATGATGACATTATGCCGTGGCCACCTACTTCAAAATATTTGTCTGAGGCAATTCTTAATATTCCAAGTAGCTTGAATAAATTTTTAGCCATCCTTTTTATAGGTGGCACATCAAAAGTATCCAGCAAAACCCTCCGACTTATCGAGTCAATCAGCCAGGACATCTGTAGGACAGTGACACATGGTCAGTGGAAGTTAAAAAAACACATTCTCCTGAGTATGACCATTCGACATTGGTTTCGTAGTGCCGAATTAACTACTCTTTTAATAGACTTGGCCACTGCGAGACTTATTCATTTGCTTTAGAATTAAAAATAGCCATTGGGGAGGTAGTAAATGACACTTCTAGCTTGTTGTCGCCCGAAATAGTCAGATATCCAGATGTTCCGTCCATTTTTCATTCGGACTTCGACAATTTTGACCAACTTCTCAATGATTTGACAGGCATGGGATCCGTTCACACTGCGCATGATATCATGATGCAAGACTTTTGTGGTGATTCTGATGAAAATGTTGGTGGCTTCTTACCAGTGATTCAGTCATTGGAAAAATCTGGTCGTCGTTCTCTTCAACTTGAAAGTCAGATAGTTCTGCCTGAGTGTTATGTAACCCAGAGAAAAAGTCCAAATTTTAAAGTTACCTTGTCTGATGTTCCTGGAAGTGCCCTTGTCTTTTCCGAGGAGATGTTAAAAGGACTCGTTTGGATAGTTGCTCGTTATCTATCTTGTACACATGGCCAAGAATTGCCTGGCTGGGCTGGATATATTTCATTGTTTGGCAAAACACCACGCCGTCTAACAAAAATAGATTACTATCCTGTTATAAACCAGCCAATTACAGATTACAAAACTTCCAGGAATGCCTTCGGTATTCAGAGGAAGGTGCCCGAGAAGTTGGTCAAAAATACTGCATAACCACATTTGATCTGGGGGTATGTATGAAAGCATATCCTCTTTTATGGAACGAACCAGAGAAATACAGAAATCACATTGTAATGATCGGCACGTTTCATGTCATCTGTGCTTATCTAAAAATGCTGGGCAAGAAAATGGCAGGAAGTGGATTTTCAGATGTTCTGCTGGAATCCGGTCTTGTTGGTTCTGGATCAATATCAGGGGTTTTGACAGGAAAACATTAAAATAGAGCCATTATCTGTCACAAGTCGTTGATGGAAGCGTTAGAAAGATTACTCTTCGAAGAATTCTGTGTTGTGACCAGAGGCGAAAGCAGGCCTTTTGAAAGTATGTCGGAAGATGGCCTGACTCTCTTAAAGGATTTCGTTGATTCACCATGTTCTTCATCCCTTGATGCCGTATTATCGGACAGCTCATGTCATAGATATTTACAAGATTTTCTTAGCTTCAGAGAAGATGTTAAGAATGGTGGATTGGGAAAGACAGCCCAATTTTGGATGTCTTATCTGGATCATGTTTGGATTGTGATGCAGCTATTGAAAGCTGTTAAAACAAATGATTTTTTTGTTGTACTCTAGGTGCCTTTTCATGATGATTGATTTGTTCTTTAGTTTTGGTGGACAAAATTATGCAAGATATTTGACGTTTTTCTCTGTATTTTTGGCCAACCTTGATGAATCACATCCAGGTGCAACTGATTTGTTGAAAAGAGGTGCTATTAGTGTAGCAAGATCCTTCATTCCTGGTAATCGTTGTGCTGTAGATAAAACTATTGAGGAAACTTTTATGAGGCACTCAAAATCTCATGGCGGAGCCGGAGGTGGAAGTGCTGGTTTGTCTGGTCTTTTGGGCAATTACGATTCATATCAAAGATGGGTTCGCACTGCTCACGAAAGAGCACAGTTCGTGAAGATCACTCTGGAATTCGCTGATATGTTGCCAGATACTTACGCAGGTAATATACATCGTGATTTGAGAGCAACTGAAATTTCGCATGGAGAAAAACTTGTTGTAACTGCTGCCGAAACAGTCCTTGGGTTTATTCATCCTTTTGACACAGAAGATAAAACAAAGTTATATTGTATATCATCTGGTGCAGCAGCCAGTCAGGATGTTGAGTCTGATGTTCTCAAATCTGAGGCAATCGGTGAGCGCGAAAAGAGAGCATTTATAAAAGATAGACTAGAGAAGAACGAAAACTTTTTCGAGCCAATCAAACGACAGAATTTGAAGACTTTTGCGTCAATGAGTAAGACAACGAAGATAAAGACTTCTAACAACAAAGTACTGAAATATAAGCAGCAAAGCAATATCGCTTTCCAACTACTGATTCGATCTCAATGTGATGATCTGCGAATAGATTTAAAAGAACTGATGGCATACCCTCTAACGCCCGTTCCTTACAGCATTGCAACTCCGGACGGCCTACTTAACAAAACGGACAAATCAAAGGGGTTCCATTTTCTCACAAGCGATGTTATTGATGAAAAGGTCCCTGTCGATGCAAAAACACTAGTTGTGCAAGATGGAAATGCAGTTTTCTACTACTTAAAGGAATTGCCGTCGACCTTCAAATCCATTTGCGAGAAAATCTTTGATATTTCAGTGAGATCATCTGATACTGTATTTAGTACAGATATGTACCTAGAAAACTCAGTAAAATCTATGGAACGAGAAAGAAGAGGTACCGGCGAAAAGCTCATCATAAAAGGGGCCAATGTTCGAAAGCCAACAGACTGGAAGACGTTTCTTACAAACGACGAAAATAAGAAGCAACTCATAGATCTATTAGTTGATGTTTGGTCTAGTGATTCAATGGCAGTAAAATTGAAGTCAAAATCCGTGATTATTGTCTCGGGTGAACATGCATTTCATTTATCAAGTGAAAATGGTAATACCGTGACAAAAACTGAAGTTGAAGAACTCTGTTCATCACAGGGGGAAACTGACAGTCGCGTGATTTTGTACTGCTTATCAATGAAGGGATATGGAGTAAATGCAAATGAGACAAAGTCTCTACAAATACATGGTAAATAAGCAATGGAACAACGCTTTTATTGTTGTTCTTCATCTTGCTTGTATGGTTTGAAACATGGGTACGAGTATGTCAGAATCAAAAGTCCAGATAGTGATATATTTTTCATTTGTCTTCATTATGCCCTGAGCATGCGGGGCATTACTATATTATTCGATACTGGCACAGGAAACAGAAAGAGACTGATTAATATTGCACATCTCGCTGAAAGCTTTGGTCAAGAATACTGCACTGCCCTAATGGGATTACACGCATTCACATGATGTGATAGTACAAGTGCTTTCAATGTTAAGCCCATTAAAGTAATGATAAAAAGCCAGACATTCCTAACCATGGTTTCAAAATTAGGCGATTCATTGGAGATAACATCTGAACTTCTTAGTGAACTTGAAATATTCACTTGTGCTCTTTACGGAAAGCCCAGATTTACGTCAGTGAATGATTTGCAACACAACAATATTCGTCTCAAGTGCGTGTCAACCTCCACAAATACGTTTGATTCAAAACGTAACGTTGATATCAGCATGTTACCTCCGTGTAAAAAAAGTCTAGAACAACATATCCGGAGAGTAAATTACCAAGTTGGTATATGGAAATCGGCACATATTGCAAAACCAAATATACCAGTTCCTTCAAATGTACATGGCTGGCATATTGCAGATACGTTGCTTGAACCACTTTGGTTTGAGGGTGAGTTCGTTCCACAACGTCTTGCAGACGTATTGCAGGGGGATTCTAATGCAAGTTAGATAGATTCCGATGACGAGGAAGAGGAACAAGATGATGAGTTTGAAGGGGTTTTGTTTTCATTGTACGACATTGATGACATTGAAAGCGACGATGATGACTGAGAGCAGCCAGCAGTTTTCAAATTTCCGATCAGCTGCTGAACTACACAAGAGGGGGGTCTTTTTTTTTTTAGATTTCCATTGTTTATATGTGGAAAACGTATTTAGCAGATCCATAAATTTTCATTTCTTGATTATTGAGACCAGAAAAACTTAGAAATTTCAATAAATTCCACAATTTCGACAATTCCTTTGAATTCCAGTTGAAAACTAAGGAGTATCTCCCTCATGCAAAGCTCTGTCCTTAGCTGATTTTGGCTTTAGTTTTGGATCATATTGGGCATTTGTTCTCTATCAGTTTTTTTAACATATTTGATTTTATGGTCTTCCAAACGTTTAGATTTTATCTGCGCTGGGGGGACGTAAGTTGTCGAAATGCGCATGTGCAGAATTTAAATTTACAGTAACTTCGGTATTTAGTTATTCCTATTATGTAATTATTTTTCTCATCATGAAAGACAAATAATATATGAAAAGCATCATTTTCTTATGAATGCTTTACAATTAAGTACAAAACTATACAATAAATGATAATTGGGGGTTTCTTATGAAAAATATACAAATGAGATAGTAAAGATTTGAGCTATTTACGCCAAAAAATGTAGGGGGGAGGGGGGGCTACACTTTTAGCTCTGCTCAACACATATATAAAAGTAAAATCAATTCCATGGTATCATTGTAAAGCTAATACCATGATCTTTCCGTTGATACCCCATTTTGGCCATTTTGAGGGATCTTATACCCTTTCCAGAGACACGAAAGGCAAAACTTATGAAAATCCGAAATACGCAAAATTTAATTACCCGAGGTTAAAAATACCCCTCAATCTCAGCTCCATCCCAACATTTTGCTTGTTGACATTTAAAATCTCAAAATAGACATATAAAAGACTTTAAAAAAAATTATAGGGATGGGTCCGGGGGGTTGGAGGGTTGGGAGGTGCACGGTAGCCATAACTAGCCCATGGAGTAATACGTTTATGTTTAAATATCTGTCGGTTTAAGCAATTTATTTCTGTTAAACTACCTTCAGAAAAGGAATTTTGGATACTGATGACATATCGGTACCTAATTTACCATGAATACGTAAAAGACGACTGTTTTTTGAAACCATATACTCTAAGGACCGAGTGCTATTATCACTTAATTGTACCATTCCAACAAAGACAGTTAAGCATAAACCCTTTGTCACTTTGTCGGAAATTATGAATGACTGTTACTTTGATTCCTATAAATATATGCTACACACTCCGGGTACACACTTGTATTGAAAATTATTAATTCATGTAAATGTGATTCACATGAACACATACAACACTCTTATAGCCACCCCTTATACAAAATACTGGTCTACGTACAAACTTTCTAGTACATTAATAGACCTCGCTTTAATATGGCCAAATTCTTAATGCGGCAATCCTGAATCTGAAGGACACTTAGCAGAATTTTTTTTTTCTAATTAGACAAAGGACAATTATGGTTTTTAATTTCAAATGAATGTCTCAGCAATTATCTTCGCGACTAACATGAAATTCAGTCGCCCAATACAAATCACCATTTCAGAGTAGCAGACTGAATTCCCAAAAACTTCAACCGATACAAGACAAGAAATCTTTGACAAAAATGTGGTTAAAAAATCGACGTATTGGAAAACAGGAGATAGTCGTGCCACAAAACTGAAAATTGCTTACATTTCCAAGCTTTAGATTAGTTTTCAGACCATTCGCACTGAAACAAGCCAAGGAATATTTTACGAAAATTTGGTCAAGTAATCTTTGACGAAAAATGTTGACTGACACACAGACGGATATAGTGAAAACTGAAGAACATCCCCATCTCAATTGGGGTCTAAAAATGCAACAATTTAGTACATACCCGGAAGTTTCAAAGTTGAACGAGACTTACAGATCTAATAAAGACAGACTTTTCGACTGTGACGACTGAAAGTACTCACATGGAAAATATATTTCATCTGATGTTTTCACGGCATAACATAGAACTTAACAGCAAATAAGTTGAGGGAAAGTATACAAAATTACAAGCGTACATTACGATTCCATGCTAGGTAAGTTAAGTTGAATTTATTAACGATTTCTCTATTTATACCGACAAAGTATTAATAGTACTTACAAATTAACTTCTACATGACTTAATTTATGTCAACATATAGTGGATCCGGGTTTATTAAGTTTATTTGAACAGTAATTTATACATTTCATATATTTCATATTGTTGTTTTGTACATTCTCGCCATATTTGGCTGAATATTATATCTCAATTTATACCACGAGGATAATAATTAAATTACCAAACAGAATCGTCAAGAACAAAAAAAAAGAAGGTGCACTACTAGAAAAAATGTCGACTGCAATCGTTCATTCTTGAGAACAAAGATATGATTTCATCCACATTTACTTAAAATAGATAAGCATCAAAAGGATATATACTGTTACGATCGAAATGAAAAAAGTAAGATTTTTGAGTGGAACAACAGTAATATTTAAAAATACGTTTTTGCAATATACAAATTAATGATAAACAAATGGTGTTGAAAATTACAGTACTATTGTTGAGCTTTTAACACACGACCATCAGAGGTTGCGAAATAAAAGATTTCATACAACTTAGAAATAAAAAGGTATTCAAAGTAATTGTGTAATTAAAAAATAAAAATATATGTTCCGAGACAGCCTAATGTCATATAAATTAGTCATAATTTGTCATCAGTTTTTTTTTTCTTTTTTTTGAGATCATTTATCAGTTGATTCGTAATTTCTACATATTGACCTTAATTTAATTTTTTTCTATTTAGTTCATGTCTTTGATGTTCTTATTACAGGGTTGTAGTTGGAAACAGCAGAAGTGAAACGTGTCTCGGTCCACGGTGATGTCCTGTTCTTTTTTCAGCCTCACAAAAGGAGTTAGCTCCGAAAATTTAGGCCTTTTCTTTCTTGTACAATTATTTTTTAAATTTTAGTTTTATTTCATATTTTTATTTTGTTGTTCTCCAAGCACGACAGCTATACAAATGTTCTTATTCTAATTTTTTAACTGGCGGTTTGGACTCAGTCTCTTGAAATGACCCGAATAATTCAGTGTTTTAAATATTTTACTTCATAATATCCTTTCGAGGAAGTTTTTATATGTTGCATTATGTAAGTTTCATACATTTGCATTTTAGCATGAATAAGGTATTGAAAGTAAGATTTTTAGTTTGTGTGTTACATATGTAAAATAACTTTTTTAGAATGACACTCTTGTGAAATTTTTACTTCATAATATCCTTTCGAAGGCGTTTTATATCTTTAATCTTAGCATAGAGAGAATTTTGTTTTACTTCGCACCATATAAAGCTCCTTCGAAAAAATATTTCGGTCAGGAAATTTTTCACAAAAAAATTTTGACTGACGGACACATTGATAAAGTGAAAACTGCAGGGCGTTTGCATCTCTATTCGGGCACTAAAATGGCACTAAAATGCAATATTTTAGTACAGATCCCGAAGTTTCAAAGTTGAACGAGATTTACAGGCCCTCTTAAGAGAGACTTTTGACTTTGACGTCTGAAACTAATCTTTTGGAAAGTACATTTCATCTGATGTTTTCACTGCATAATATAGAATTTAACGGCATATAATTTTAGTGAAACTACGATTTCAAGAAGGGTATATTTAGTTGAATTGATTAACTTTACGATTTCTCTATTTATATCCGACCAAGTAATTACTGTATTGACATGTTAACTTATGAGTTACCTAATTTATATCAACAAATAGTGAATCCGGGTTTATTCAGGTAATTGAACAGTAATTTACGCATATCATAAATTTCATATTGTTGCTTTGTACATTATTGTCCTATTTTGCTGAGCATTATATTTCAATTTATACCATGAGGGTTATATCAAAATTACCGAACAGAATCGTCAACAGTCGAAATCCAAAGGGCAAAAAGATAAAGAAAGCCCAAAACCACCAGAAAAAATGTTGACTACAATGGTCCATTTTTTGAGAACAAAGAAATGTTTTTATGCACAGTCTCTTCAAAGACATAAGGATATATGCTGTAACAATGGAAAAGAAGAAAAGTGCAAATTTTGAGTGGAACAACAGTAACATTTACATCATACGTTTTTGCAAAATATGAATGAATGTTAAACAAACAGTGTTGAAAATTACAATACTATTGTTAAGTTTTTAAAACATTAAAGGTTGCAAAATAAAAATTTCAGGCATCTTAGCAGTAAAATGGTATGAAATGTTAAGTTTTTTAGTTAGAGGATTAGAATCAGTCTTTAAAAGACGACCCAAATAATTCAGTATTTTGTAAATTTAACTATATAATATCTGTTGCAGGAGTTAGATATGTTGTGAAATAAAATGTCATGCATTATAGCATTTAAAAGGTATAAAGTTAATTTTTAGTTAGGAATTTAAACTCAGTTTATAAAAATTAGACAGGTAATTTATTGTTTTGAAAATTTTACTTCATAATATCCTTTCGAAGGAGTTCTTATGATGCGAAATAAAAATTTGTAGTTATGCTAAGATTCAGGAATATTTTGTATTGCAAGATATGAAACTTCTTCGAAACGGTACCAAAAAGAAAAATTTTCAAATGAGGGTTAGTTGAAAACACAGACCTAAAAGCTTAATTTTGATACCTTATTTATGCTAAAATGTATGAAAATTGCATATTGCAACATATAAAACTCCATCGATAGCATAATATGAAGTAAAATTTTTCAAATTTCAAAACGCCGAATTATTTGTGTCATTTTTAAAGACTGAGTTTAAACATGTTAAACCTCTAACTGGAAAAAATTTCATATCTTTTTAATGCCAAAATGCATATTTTGTTTTTTGTATTTTTTGCAACATATAACCTCTTTCGAAAGGATATCGTGAATGAAAATTTTTAAAAAAGGTGAATTTCATAGACTTAGTTTATACCTCAGATTAAAAATCTTACTACCTTACCTATCTTTATTTAAATGCAAAGGGTGAAGAAATTTGCGTAGCACAGCATACAAACATAGAAAGAGGATATTTTGAAATAAAATTTTTATCAAAAAATGAATTCCTTTGGTCATTTTTGAAAAGTGAGTTTATGTAGAGACATTTACATATATTAAATCACATATCTCTGGTTTATGCATTTCTAATTTACTGTGAAGTATACGCTTGGTCAAAAATATGGAATATTTTTGTTGAAAATTCCTGCGATATTGAAGGGCTGTTTGTTTTAAAAAAATCAACATATCATTTGAAAATCGCTGCAATTATCACTCTAAATCATTCTTGTACACGATGGGAATCGAAGATTGCATTTTTGGAAATTTTTGTACACACAATATTTGATTTAAAAATGCCCTTTTTCACAAAAAAGTGGGTTTCAGAACGGGTTGAAGGAGTGGTCTGACAGATTCGTAGAATCGGAGATTCCCGTACTTCAAACTTAGAATACAATGTTTAAGGCAAAATATTATACTTTCATCCACACACTTTTGTGCAAAATGCTTCCAAACTTCCTATTTTGACTCAGAAAATACGAATGTTCCAAGTTTATGACCAAGAGTATATATTTCCCAAAACAGAACTTTTAAACAGAGTACAATTCGAATGATATGAAAACAAATCTTTTCTCCAAAGATTGTGATATTAAATATCTAAACAAAAAGTCTAAAATGACGAAATTCACAACTGTTAACTGGTTAAGGTGAACAGACGAGATCGAATCTTCCAATGATCCGCTAAACTGATGTCCATTTGCAGCTGAAAAGGTTGACAAGCACCACTCTATTTGATGGTAAACTTAACAAAATGCATATAATAGAAAAATAAGAATGTTGATTTAGAAAAAGAGTTATAAGTAATAAAAAGAATAAACGTTTTTGCTTGGTTTCATTAAACTATCGGTTTCCGTTTCCGATTGGATGAACGTTAAATACTAAGGGACCGATCATTGAACCTGAAAAAAAGGGGGGTATGGTTTTTTTTCTGGACAGAAAATTATTTTTTTTTTGCACGTGTATCAACAAAATATTTTTATTTCAAAATTAACATTATTTTTGGGGGCAGAAAGCCTTCTTTAGAAAATTTTTGTTTTCATAATTTTGACAGCCAAAATATTTTTTTCACATAAAATCAGCTCCAAAATATTTTTTTAGCAAAACACCATAGCCCCCCCCCCCCTTTTTCAAGTTAAATGGTGGGTCCCTAATAACAATTTCCGTTTCTCATTTCACATTGGCTAAAACTATAAATAACGTTTTCGGTTAAAATATAAATTTCCAAAACCGATTGGTAAATAGGGTTATCGTACGTTGACTTTCGGTCGGAAATTCCAGTTCTCGTGCTAAATACCAGGTGTTTTGCGAAATTGTAATAAAAAAGATGCAATGACAAATGAGGTATATTAAAAGAAGGAAAACACAATGAAATGGAATCCAAATTATCATAACCTTTTTAAGTATCAACGTCTGATATCCACATTTTGTTTAAAATAGGTTTTGTTGGTAATATTTTAATAATGAAAAGCCGTTAAAATATTTAAATATTGTTGAATTTCGTTAAATAGATCTGAAAGCTATTAAAATGCAAGAAAACTGTCGAAATTAAGGTGGTATATCGGAATCGCCCTATACGTCTGTTCGTCTGTATGTCCGTCCGTCCGTCTGTTTGTCTATCCACACTTTCTGTAAACGAAACTCATCTTAAACCAGTGGGAGAATTTTCATGAAACATTATATGATCATGTGAATGAGCGGATATAATAATTGTCGGAAGCCAGGAAGGGGAGATAATTTCAACTTCAACTTTACAGTGATTCCGCCTACCTGGAATACCTCGTAAGCGCAACTACTCTAAAACAATTATATTGTTTTATTGAAAATGTGCACAAAGGAAGGACACTATATGAAGACTTGCATGCAGAAATATAATTATTGTCCGAAGCCAGGAAATGGGGAGGGGAATTGACTATGAAGGTTTTCATGACACTTTACACAAAGGTAGCATACACCAAGGTTATGTTTTTGATGGAATATTATTTCTGTCCGAGGCTGTGAAGGAGAGATAATTTGAATTTCACTTTTTGTTGATTTTTTTTTACAATTTTTGAAAGAAATAATTCAAATGGTAATTTTTGTGACAAAATCTTTTGGCGTGAAAAAATATTTTTTATTTGTTATCCTCTTGAGAATTTGTTTTCAAAGTGTTGTAAAGAAATTTCGGTTACCTTTGTGATTTTGAGTACAATGCCAAGACGCAAAAAATGCTTGAAATGAATTTTTCTTTTTTTTATGGGAACTCAAGTATTTTTTTGAGAATTATATCATTTTGTCCATTTTTTCTATACTCCTATTGTGGTCACACTAGTGCTATGTCCACAACTTTATTGTGTCCATATCCATCTTAATTTGAACTACTTACCATATTAATTTAGGGTTCAATGAGCAGGCGTATATATGGCTGCCGTTCGGCGACAGCTTTTGTTGATATTGGATCTGGTTTGAAATACATAGAAATTAGATTTTAATTCGAAGACATTTTGCTTTTTTAAAATAAAAAGTTTGTTCAGTTTTAAATCCGGCCTTGTTTAATAAAATATGAGAATTTAATATGTTTTAATGCACAATGCCCTAATATCGATTTTATTCTTCTTTTTGATGTTTGGTTTTTTGTGTGTTTTTTTTTTCTTTTTTATTACGTATTTCTTAAGTTAGTCTATCAGTTGATCAGAGGTTACTCCTTGAAACACGTGTACAGCATAACACAATTAACTGTTTTTTATGCAACTTCGGTATTTTTGTATTTTTATTCTAGTACATGTACTAATTAGAATTTCTTTTTCTTCAGAATTTCAATTCCAGTGACAATGGAGACAAGAAAATTACGACATTTCTTTGTGGTAGGCGTCGTTCTTGCAGTTTCATCTGTTGCTTTCCATATTATCGCATTTGCAAGCAATGGTTATTTTATCCGTTCAAATCAAAATTCGACTTGGAATATAGGGTTATGGTACTTAACCAAATGCGATGAAAGTGGAGATTGTCATACAATATCGAGGAGAGATCAGTATGCTGGTTATGATTCATCAGTCTTTAATCGTAAGTTATATAATGTTTCTTCTCATCATTTAACTATATTTTCAACTATTTTATGCAGCAACCATTTAATTCATTGTGTACAATGTTTTGTTGCGGATTTGATGCAGAATTTCGGGGACAGGTTAAGGAATAGAAGAGAAAACTTAAACCAGTTTTTGATTTAAACAAGATAATGGCATGCTTAAAAAATGGTCAAACCACGTCAATACATGAATAGACATATACAGGGTTTCTTAATTTTTTTTTATTTTTATGAGAATTTATTAATGGATAGCTGGTTCATTTTTCCATAATTGTTTGATTATCCGACTGATTTTCTTTATTATTTGATAACAATATTTTGAAAAAAAATGTTGTCAGAGAGCGACCATTTGATTTTTAAGACGCTTGGATGAAATTCCGAAAGAAAATTATGGGCCGGATCAGGACAAATGAAGACTAAAAAATAACTAGGATGATATAGATAAAGAAAATCTCTGTAATGGACAAAAAAGTGAAAGAAAAGACAGATTTGAGATTTGAGTTGTTATAACTCCCCTTTGGGTCGTTGTCCCTTTGACACATTCCCCGTTTCCCTTCTTTTTTTCTACAAATGTTTCCTGTCAGAATAAATAGTCTGGCTCAAATTAGATGGCATAGAAAAAATATCCAGGATCAGATGTTTCCTCAAACCTAAATCCCATTAAAATAAAATCGTTGCTCCGGCAGTAAATTTAATTCAATCCATGTGCAAAGAATTGAAAATTAGATTACTTCATTCTCCGGAACCCCCATGAGATTCCCCATAAGTAAATATATTTTGTATAGACAAAACTTCATAGTTCTGCCACCATCACAAAAATGAAATGGTTGGCATCTTCCAAGCTA
The DNA here is from genome assembly GCA_002080025.1 of Modiolus philippinarum. Classification (NCBI taxonomy): domain Eukaryota; kingdom Metazoa; phylum Mollusca; class Bivalvia; order Mytilida; family Modiolidae; genus Modiolus; species Modiolus philippinarum. The sequence goes on along the minus strand of MJUU01051062.1, from coordinate 55,156 downwards.
TAAATACTTAGCATACGCTGTTGCTTTGTGCAATTCGATCTAGGTTTGCAAAATAAACTAGAGGCTCAGAGACTGAGCCTGTATCGCTCACCTGACAAAATGCTTCTATGCCATGCATGACCAAAAATGATGTTTTTACCAATGGGGTCTAATGTTTAGATATGTTCTCCATAAGCACCCATGTTTTTTTGTCTAATCCTATTGAAATGAGTTATTTTTGGAAAGGACCTTCTATACATTTAGTTAAATTTGCTTGAATAGTAGTTTCAGAGATGATGAAAAGGATGGTTTTCTAATACCAGGCTCCAATGTTAAACTATGTTCTGCACTGGAGGCCATGTTTTTTGTCAGAACAAACTGAACAGAGCAATTTTTGTAAAGTACCTTTAGTACATCATTCCTGTAAAGTTTGGTTGAATTTGCTTAAGCCGTTTCAGAGGAGAAGATGAAAATGTTATTTTCCCATAAGGTCCAATGTTAAACCTAAGTTCAGCGCTTGCGGCCATGTTTTTCGTACGGAACGAAATGAGCCATCTTTGTTAAGTACCTTAGGTACATCATTCCTGTAAAGTTTGGTTCAATTTTCTTCAGCCTTTTTAGAGCAGCAGATGAAAATGTGATTTTTCCCATAGGGTCCAATGTTTAAACCTAAGTTCCGCGCTGGCGGCCATGTTTTTTATCGGATCGGAACAAAATGAGCAATCTTTGTAAAGGACCTTCCATACATCATTCCTGTCAAGTTTGGTTGAATTTGCTTCAGTGGTTTCAGAGGAGTAGATGCAAATGTAATTTTCCCATAGAGTCCTATGTTAAACCATGTTGCGTGCTGGCAGCCATGTTTTTCGTCGGATCAGAACGAAATGAGCCATCTTTGTTAAGGACCTCAGGTACATCATTCCTGTAAAGTTTGGTTCAATTTGCTTCAGCCTTTTTAGAGCAGCAGATGAAAATGTGATTGTTCCCATACGGTCCAATGTTAAACCTAAGTTCCGCGCTGGCGGCCATGTTTTTTATCGGATCGGAACAAAATGAGCAATCTTTGTTAAGGACCTTCCATACATCATTCCTGTAAAGTTTGGTTGAATTTGCCTCAGTGGTTTCAGAGGAGAAGATGAATATGTGAAAAGTTTAACGGACGGACGGACGGACGGACGGACGACGGACGACGGACGCCAAGTGATGGCAATAGCTCACACTGACCCTTCGGGTCATGTGAGCTAAAAATGGATATGGATTAGATTTGAATTTTGACGGCTTTTCATTTGTGACGTTTTCGCATGAGATTTTAATGTCTATGAAAACTTCTATTTACGGTTCCGGTTTCTGTCATCATACGGGGGTTTATGAGATTTTAAAGTTTATAATATTTTAAGGTATTCGACTTACGACGGAAATATTTAAAAACTTTCTTTCTATATAGAATTTAACTTGAATATATGATAATAGGAATCAAATGTTTATTCAACTGTTCAAAATATTAACGCTACATGACAAACCGATAATTGTTAGCTCACGAGAGAAGTTGACGGGGTTAGTGGGGATCAATTATGTTTTACAGTAAATTGATTTTCAATATTGGGGTATTATTCTATTTTGTTTAAAAAATGTGCGAAATGTATGCACTTTTAAATAACCTGTAGGCAGAAACACACCAACAGGGCGGCATTATGCGCATTTATTCATGGTCAGTGCTTGCCCCTTTTAGAATAAGTAACTGAATCAAACTCAACAACTTGTTCGTAATTTTTATGTGGGAGTAAAATTATGATTAGTTATATATTTCAAATAATTCATATCAATATGAAACGAATTAAACATTTATATATTTTCTATTACCATAAAATTCTGTTACTTCTATGGTTGTTACTGTTTCGAGGAATAGCTAAGGATATTATTACCAAACCAACCAACAGATAACTTCAATGGTCAGAATAATTCTGTATGCATAAGGTCCAAATGACATTTTATGATCCAACCTGACCAAAGAAAGCCATAAATGGTTATATATTAATACTCGCAACTTTTTTTACAACCATGAAATCTGCAAGAATAAGGTCAGAATGATATTTTATGACTCTACCTAACCACAGATATATTATTACTCGCAACTATTTCCAAAGCCATTAAATCTCCAAGCATAAGGTCAAAAAACATTTAATGACCTAACCTGACCACAGAAAGCCATGCATGGTCATATATTATTACTCGCAGCTAAATTCCCCGCCCTTGACGATTTCACCTTACTTTTCCAGTGACAGTCAGAATTTCCCGTCCCATGGCCCTTTCCATACCCCAAAGTAATAAACTTGTGCTCGTCTTGATATAGCTGAAATATTGTTGAGTAGACGTTAAACAATATTCAATCAAGCAATCAATTACCACAGCCATAAAATCTGCAAACATAAGCTCAAAATGACATTTAATGACCCAACCTTACCACAGATAGCCATGCATGATCATAATTATTTATCGCAACTATTTCCACAATCATGAAATCTGCAAGCATATGATCCAACCTGACCACAGATGGCCAAAAATTGTCATTTCTTTTTAGTCCTTACTCATAACTATTACTACAACCATGAAATCTAGAACAATAAGGTCAGACCCCACCAACTAACAAATAACAATATATGCAGTCAGAATTTTTCATCAAAATTTTACAATTACTATGAAATTTGCTAGCCTTAAGTAACCAACCAATATAACCATTGAGGGTCATTAATTTTCGTTACAACTTTTATCACAGCCAAAACTTTTGAGCCATATTTGACATATTTCCAAAAGCCATGATTTGTTAGTTATGATAACCAAATTATTTGGGCCATTATTTTTTTGCCTGTTTTAAAGTCATCTGGAGGGAACTTTGTATATGTTTTTTAGCAATGTTAATATTTTTCCCTTATTTCATTTGTCTCTCCAAGTTTTTTCGCTTTCAAATTTAAATATTCAAATCCTATATCATTTTCCCCCAAAATTAATAATCACGCTTCACGCTTAATCTAGGATTAATATAATTACTAGTCCAAGGCTGAATCAAAAGACTCAAAATGAAGGATGTTTCAAGCAGACCCATATTGATGAAGTACATGTATTTATAGAAGTGTAAAAGTTCAATAAACCAAATGATGCAATTACCACCTGGAACTATTTGTCCCAGTTAAGACTGACAACCGTGGCGTACTTTTGCTAGAGTACAATGAGTTAACATGATTTAAAATGGACCAATATGGTATCTTATGATTTAGAAAATGTAGTGATTTGCAAATAATACATATGTAGTATGAGTTGTCACATCGCAGTTGAATAAACAGATTTTTCTCGCACATTTATCAATTCCGTAACTTGCAATTCTCACGCCGGAAGTTAACATAGCAAAAACCGGACCGGAACTGGAACTTGTACTTTTCATAGGACACCATATCATACATGACTGACAGATTTGAAACGTCATATTTCGTCCATTTTGCCGGGAATTAGCTCCCTTTATCTGGAAGCAAATGAAGTCAATAAAGTTTGAAAAAAGGTTTAAGCATCAAAGACATAGCAAAATATGTCACGAAATCATATTATTACCAGGAAGAAAGCCAAATCTATAACCACTGCTTCCCCCTTAAGATATATGACCCCCCCTGGGTACACATACAAAAAATGTAAAATATTCGAGCATCGCTGATATCACATTTTTTTGAGTGACAAAGTCTTGGTGAAATTACATTTTTAATCATATATGAACAAGCAAAACCATTCCTATACATGTTGGAAAGGTAAGATTTCAGCAAATATCTTTTTTAACTTGAAAGTTTGAAATTATGTCGAAGTGTTCAAAGAAACTATAGTGTGTGGATCTTTATTCTATTGACCATCGTATGGACTGTATATTGCTGGGATCCGTGGTATATATCATTTTTACATTATTGCGTTTGAATATTGTGCAAACTTACCTTTTCTTCAGATGACTATGCAAAAATTGTCAAAAACTTCCCCCAAGCATATATGCTTCCCCCCGCAATATCTGCTGGTACGCTGTGCAACATATGACAGTGCGTAAAGTAACTGGGAACCGAACCACCAGAAAAACAAGATGTCGAGCAACGCTACATCAATGTTTGTGTTTACTCATTGATTTAGGATACTTAAACATAAAGTTCACTGGCAAAGTGGTTTAACAATCGCTACTATCCATTGCCAGACAAAAAGACTAACAGAAAAAATTATAACATATTGTCTTCTGTTGGGTTTCTTGTCCGATAACAGATGAGGGGGATTGTAAGAACACTTTGTAATTTAATTTTATATTTGTTGACGATCCCGCATCCATGACATGAAAAATATGTACAGTTAGGTACAGACGTAAACTAGAGTAATGAATGTCGGAAACGACAGTGATCCCCGCACCCCCTGTTTGACACAGAAAACGGCTATAGACCCTGAGTAAATTTTTTCTCAACATTTTTGAAAATTAAACTATTGACAGTCACTATTTTTACCAAAAGGAATTAAAGAATATATGGTTGTTAGGTAGAATTCCAAAAAAAAGGTAGTCTTTGAGACTTTCAGGAATTTTTCCAAACTTGGAATCATATATTTTGGAAATCAAATTGGTGAAATGTTTCTTCTAATTCTGACAAATTTTTTAACTATGGTTTCAATGTAGAATTCCAAAAATTAGTGGTCTTTGACAATTTCAGGAAATTTACCAATTATTTTGAAAATCCTATTGGTGAAAATGATTGACCTTATTAAAACAAAGGCTAACAGTCTGGTTGCTAGGTAGAAGTCCAAAACATATGTGGTCTTTGACACTTTCAGGAAATTTACCATAATTGGAATCAAATATTTTTGAAATTTAATTGGTGAAAATGATTGCCCTAATGGAAACAAACCCTAACAGCATGGTTGTTAGGTAGAATTGGAAAAAAACATGGTCTTTGACACTTTCAGGAAATTTACCTAAATTGGAATCAAATATTTTTCAAATTCAATTGGTGAAAATGATTGCCCTAATGTAAACAAATCCTAACAGTTTGGTTGCTAGGTAGAATTCCAAAAAATATGTGGTCTCTGACACTTTCAGCAAATTAAACCAAAATTGGAATCAAATATTTTTGAAATTCAAATGGTGAAAATGATTGCCCTAATGGAAACAAATCCAAACAGTATTGTTGCTAGGTAGAATTCCAAAAAATAAGTGGTCTTTGACACTTTCAGGAAATTACTAAAATTGGAATCACATTTTCGAATTCTAAGATTTCAGAATTTTTATTTTTTCGAAATACTTGCCAAAATATAAGATCATATTTCAAAATGTCCAAAAATATCAGTCTTTGACGTTTTCAGAAAATTTACCAAAGTTGGAACCGGAATCAAAAATACTGAAAGCTTATTGCTCATCTACAGACTATATGCAACAATTCTGCAACAAAATTAAATCAATAAATCCAAAAATGTAGGAGGAGTTTGCGTCGCATGCCATATGTGTCACAATCCACATTTTGTGGTCTTTGTCAAATCGACATCTTGGGCCTCTTGTTTGCATCAAGATAAATATCAAAAATCCGAAAGCTTATTGCGTATCTGCAGAATATATGCAACAATTCTACAACAAAATTAAAACCCTAAATCCAAAAATGTAGGAGGATTTCGCGTCGCAAGGATATGTGACGGACGGACGGACGGACGAGGCCAACGACAATATCCCAGAACTTTCATTCGAAAGTGCGGGGATAACTATATCCGTACAGTTAGGTGCAGACATAACCTCGCATCCAAATAAACTGAACATGGAAGAAGCTCTAAGAAAATTTCTAAACCCGGTCATAATTTTGTTCTACATGGATGCTATTCTAAATGGTATGATAAATATAATAATTGTGATAGAAATTATCACAGCTTGTAATTACATGTAACTTAGAGCAGTGCTTAAAGAAATCATATCGTATAGCAGTTCGAAAAATGTCATGCGAAATGGCAGTTCCTTTGCAATTTGTTTTTAGTGGAATTACAGGATTTTCATAATTGCCGTCATCGATATCTTTCAAATATATAAAATATCCTTTTTGTCATGTGCATTCAGTCGAAATACAGGAATTTTATTTTAGCAAGCAAAGTTGTACTATCGAATACATAAAATGTTACTTTTGTCATATGTTCTCGTCTGTTTTCAGAAAAATTTATTTTTGCATTCCATCATATTTCATCGAATACAAAAGTGTGGCTTTTTACATATGTTTATTGTTAAATTAAAGGAAGTATCATTATTGCTGACCTTGAAATTACGTCGAATACCTACTATTCCCCCTTTTGCCATCACTTTCAAGTCAAAATGTTTTTATTGCATTTCATCGGTGTTATATCTTAAACAGAAAATATCCCTTTTGTCATATGTTTTTGTCATATGACAACGTTTTATTGCTATGATTATCTTTATCATATCTTATACAGAAAACATCTCTTTTGTTCGTTGTTTGAGTCAAATTTCAGAACGTTTCATAATGGAATTCACGTTCCCGCTTTTTCCGATTGGTGTCGCTGCTGCACTTTCAGGTAACTCGCGGGAAAAGTTGTATTTCACCGATGTTCAAAAAGTGTTCCTTGTGTGTGAAATTTCCCAGTATCACGACGTCACAGAACAAAACCCGATAGTGCAGTGGCGACAAAATATGGAAGGTGCATTCCTTTGCAAGCTTCGTTATAACATTTAATACGTAAAATTTTCTTTTGCCATTTGCTATATTCTAGTCAAAATACAGGCAGCTTCAATATTGTAAATTTTAATGGTACATTAAATACACAAAATTCATGTTTGTCATATGTTTAATCAAAATACAGGAAGTTTCATGATTACGGCATCAATATTATATCTAATGCAGAAAATATCCATTTTGTTATATGTTTTTAATCAAATTACACGAAGTTCCTTTGATGAGGGCATCGATATTTTATCAAGCGAAGAAAATATTAGTTTTGTCATATGTTCTTAGTAAAATTACAGGGAGTAGAAAGAGTATCATTTCGAATACAGAAAAGGTTTTTGTTATATGCTTTAGTAAAATTTAAAACTAGAAAAGTCACTGTATCAATAGCTACCCACGATTTGTTTCTTTTATTTTTTTACATATTTTTTTATTACGTACTCAGTATTAAGTAGAGATATGCTCTGCTTTCTATCAGCCTGGATACAATGTATTATGATATTAGCTATATTGGAAGTATGAGTTTTAACCCTACACTCTGTTCTTGATCCTCCATTATAAATAAACTAGGAACACCATACTTAATGCATTTTGGTAAAAAAAAAACATCTTCGTGATGAATTACATGATTGCTATGTATATTTTATCTGTTTTTAGTGATTACCTACAGCTATATAGTGCGATGGCAAGTTGTTAATACGATAGAACTATGTTGTTCAATTATTTGTGTTGTAATGTTTGGCATTGCTCTCTACAAACATCGATACGACAGAAGGATTAGGATACCCATTCTTACCTGCTCTTTTCTGTCAGGTTTGTAGCGTTTAATGATAAGTTAGATAGACAATGTTGCTTTGTGCATTTAAATCGTGTAATTAAACATGTTAAAAAAACAGAGAGGGGTAGAGGGATAAAGTGTAAGAAAAAGAAAGTTCACAATTGGGAAACTAATATCATCACGCTTGTCATATAGCTAAGATTTCAAACGTCCATTTTCGTCAATATACAACAAAAGATCTAAGTGCTAAGCTAAATGACAAATATGAAACGTCCTATTTTGTCCTGATTGCAGCTAATTAGCCCCCTTTCCCTTTAAATGTTTCATTCTAAGACTGAGTGAAATATTTCTGTCAATTATTTATATAAAAATATCATGGATAAAATTTAATTCTATTAAGTTAGAAAATGCTCTTCCACATTTTCCCTTGCATTCCGAATAACTTTTGAAAAGTGTTCTAACTACTATTTTGATTGTAGAAGAAAAAAAAAACAAGCTCATTGACCTATACTTTTTATAGATTTTTTTTCAGTACAGGGTCTGTAGGTCTAATCATGTGATACCGTGATTTCACGATTAAGTTAAAATTTAAAAACGTTCCCCGCCAAATTCGACTTTTTAGATTATGGCGTTCAAGTTGTTGTTTGAAACGTCATGTGTGTTTGCTAAAAATGTTAATTCCGCTTACAATTTATGTACTCGGAAGTTTCAAAATTGAACGAGACTTACAGTGTCTATTGTTAGGCGGGGTGCTTAACTGCGTCAATTTATAACAAAATCTCAAGGATGGAAAAATTAGTGTCTATCTACCTTAAGATATGACACCTGGAATAAAAAAGGGAAGATCAGATAAATAACAAAATACCGATCGGAATTAATTGTGAATTTAGATTCTTCATATGCGCATTTGGACAACTTATGTCTCTTCAGTGCAGATCAAAATCAAAACATTTGGAAATCCATAAACCAAAACACGTTTAACTCGCCTACAGTGACTGAAATATAACTCATAACTCTCCTCATAACTCATACCTCCTCACAACTCACCTACAGGGACTGAAATTTACAATCACATACTACAATCCACAAGGTGATTGTACAGGAAAAACACAAAAAATGAAAGACAAAAGGCAAACATAAACAAAGATGGGAACTTGTTACTTAAAAAGAGATAATAGAAACATCTACAATGGCTGAAAATTACAATTACATGCTACATTCTGCCATGGAACTACCAGGAAAAACACAGATAAGACAAAAGACAATCGTAAACAACGATAGGAACTTGGTACATCCGGACCTGGTACAAGCATTAGCAAAAGCGACAGGTTTAAACTGGTTAATGGGTACCAAAAACCTTTTTTCTGAACTGTTTCCCTAAAGTTTAATTAACATAAGTCTAATTAAATTATATTTATAAATTGTTTCCTACAATCACTGCATAGTAAATCTAACAACACCCAATTCTACTTTCTCTTCTGTATCAACTTTTTAAATTCGTTTTATTTTTGTCTTCAAAATGTTTAGGACGAAATGCTCCATCGCAGAAACTTTCATCGGTATTTAGGTTGTTTAAATAAATATTAAACTTCTCGTCTACGACTGAAAGAGACAAAGTACCGTAATTGTTTTAAGTGCTTATTAATATATTTAATAAGATTTAGAGAGTTTTTCACACAGAGGACACGGATACTTAATAAACCTGATGCAGAAGGTAGTATTTGTTGATAACGTAAAGATTTTCAGTTTAAATATGACATTATGTAACTCTCCCGGAATTCTAGCAGTTTCAGTTATACATCCATATAAGTGTAATATTAGCGTCATAAGGGTACGAATAAATTGTTCGTATTTTGGTTTTAACAACAAACTGTATCTTAAGTACGGAAGTATGAAGGGGACATGTGGAATTTTTATCTATCTCTTGGCCACGATATACTAAGTCGTGGCCACGAAATACTAAGTCGTGGCCTAGAGATAGCTATGTCGTGGCCAAGAGATACTATCTCGTTCCTACGACATACAACTCGTGGCAACGAGATACTAAGTCGTGGCCTAGAGATAGTTATGGCGTGGTCACGAGTTACTATGTCGTTCCCACGACATATGAAGTCACGGCCACGAGATACTAACTCGTTCCCACGACATACTAAGTCGTGGCCACAATATAATAACTAGTTCCCACGACATACTAAGTTGTGGCCACGAGATACTTATACACCATGAGACCTCCAACAACGAGCTTTGCTTATATTCAAAGTTATCTCTTGGCTACACGATTTAGTATGCCATGGGAACGAGATAATATCTCGTGGCCATGACTTAGCTATCTCGTGGCCACGACTTAGTCTGTCGTGGCTACGAGATAGAAAAAAAAATTACACGTCCCCTCCATGCTTCCGTACTTAAGCAATATTTTATAGTAAAACAATATTAGCAAGTGTATATTCACAATTAATTTTCCAGATGTTACAAAATCAAAAATCAAATTTGTAATACGACTCTAAGAATACAAATGGTAAATCTTGTCACATGCATTTATTTTATTTTTTATTACTGAAGCAGTCCAATTATGACAGTCACGGAGATAATATTTATATTTATTTTGTATTTATGTATTTTGTCTTTTATTTCTTTTTCTTGGGGGGGGGGGGGCTTTAAAATATTATGGGTATCGATTATCTAAATCTGAAAGTATAATGTCGCCATTAAAAGAAATGGTGTCGCACCATTTAATGACTAAAATATTTTAATGATTTATCTTCATGCAGGTATCCTTAATATACACCATCTAGGTATTACATTAAGAGAACAACAGCTATATATAAAATATCCAGAGAATGAAGAAATTGTGCACTTCCCCTGGTCATTGGTAATGGTTTTCTTTGCTGCATTGCTAATTCTGTCAGTATCAGGTTTGTGTTTGATAATTGAATGGAAGATGCATCAAAGAAGAAATCCACAACAAGAATCCGCTATTGAACAAGGTAACTAATAGAATAAATCAACATTGTATTTTCGGAATTCTTCTGGCGATGTCTTAGCTGTTCTGAAGCTTTTTCTGTTAGTTCCGAAAACCGATTTAATTTAGAAATTTGCAATATCTAAATTTAACAAAAATTTGTTCAAAACTATGGAGTATCTCGCTTTCGGATCGCTCTTTCCTTAACTCATTTTGGCTTTACTATTTTGATTTTATTCGTAATTTTTCCTGTATCAGCTATTACACATATCTCGGTTAATGGACTCTTCCGAATGTTTTGATTTGATCTGCACTGAAGAGACATAAGTTGTGGAAAAGCGCATATGCAGAAACTAAATTCACAGTAACTTCGGTATTTTGTTACCCATAATGTTTCTTGTTATTCTCAAAATATTTCTTCAAAATTACCTATTTTACCATTTTTATTAAGCGATTTTCCCTTAAACTTTTTATATTTTTCTGTAGTTCACTTGATTGTTCTTTCACATTTGATAACTACATACATATTCTTTAAATCTGCAGAACGTGTCTCATACAAATGTAGTTTTGCCCTGAAACTGATCTTGTTTTGGATCTTTCTTCGGCAAAACTATACTTAATACATAACTCCACTTAGACCCCGAGGGTATTCATTAGCCCAGTAGTCAGTACATCGGTGCTGATCCGAAAGCCGATTCTATTTGGAACTTTGCAATATCTAAATTTTTGTAAGTAGTGTTGAAAATTAAGGAGTATCTTCCTCATGTAAAGCTCTGTCCTTAGCTAATTTTGGCTTTTCATTTAGATGCTATTGGTTATTTGTTCTCTATCAGCTTTTAAACATCTTTAATTTTATGGTCTTCCAAACGTTTTGATTTTATCTGCACTGAAGAGACATAAGTTGTCGAAATGCACATATGCAAAAAATAAATTCACAGTAACTTCGGTATTTAGTTATTTGTCAAGTAAAGTCTTATTCTGGATTAATTAAATTTTGAATTGGTTTGAAATATTTGTACTGAAATGTGTGATTACTTAACTTTAACACGGATAGATTTACTTATTTTAAGAATTGAGTAAACTTTTCTGAGTAGTAAGCAGACTTTTGCACCCATATATCAGTCTATGAACACAGACATAAGTTTTGGAATATTAAATACTGATCTTCTTGTTACGAGGTTAAAAAAGCTTGTTACAAAATTTTTGTTATCCAAAAATGTTCTAGTGTAAGTATATTCTTGTCCTTCTCACTGCTACACAACATAATATTTTTTGACGAATGTCAATTATTTGTCTTCATTAAGAATGGTCACTCCTCTGATTTAGAAATAGTCTTTGACTTACTTTTGGAACTCTCTTATCTTATATATTATGACGATTTTCGAAAATTCTGCATACTGGTCCCCACTTTTCTTTTCAAAATATGATATACAAAGACTTTTGACATTTGAAAGGTTAATTGCCTTAATACAAGAAAAGTCTAGAGGACTTAGGTTTCCTGTCAAAATTTCAGGCGCTGATTTCCCAAAAATGAACACACTGACTTATCAATATTTTTTGCTTAAATTGATATTTGACCAATGTTCTAATAAATAACAATATTAATTTAAAAACTGAAGTATTTCTGAGGATTGACCATCCTTAAATGTGGAACAGCTTCGACTGGGTCCTTTGATGAAATGTTTTCTACGAAACGGAAAATACTTCTTGCAATTCGGAAAATGTAAGTACTCTGGATATACTAGACGTGCTAGTACCTTTGGAAATTAACATGCCATTAGACAGAGCATTGGCCGTTTGGAAGTGCAAACACTTACAATATATGATGTTGTAGCAAACTAGCGGAATGTTGATAATCAATCGATACGTAGATTTCTCCCGAATGCAGACAAAAACATTCTAAGGAATTCGAACCCAAGATGTTTAACGGTTATACTGCTTTTTTACGATTTTTTATTTTTGTTTATTTGTTCCTGTTTGTATGATTATAGATTTTTCAAATAACTACATGAAGCTAGTTTCATGTTTTCTCATAGATTTTCAGATACCAGGTTTTGGATATAAAATTATAACACATGAAATATTATAAAGAAAGAAGACAGTACCGTCTTAAAATAAGCATGAACTGGATATAAGTTTTCGTTAATTATATTTTATAATACTGTGCACATATTTTACAGTGACTGCCCAGTACAAACAGTCACGAAAGCAGATTATTCTTGGAATAATTCTAACAGCTGTTTCTATTGCGTTTCGAATTGTTGCATTTTCAAGCAACGCATGGAGAATTACAAAGGAAGGTCATTTAACTACATTTGAAGGGCTATGGTACCAGACCATATGTAACCAGAAGGGTGATTGCGGAACCAGGTCAATGAAGACATATTTCGAAACTAAATATTATAGGGGACTAGACAGTGAGTTTAAATCTGAAAATAATTTAGGTTATTCTTATAATGTACAAAATCACCACACTATGTTTTATTAAACAAAGGATGTTTGTATCTTCCTATCCGTATTGAAAAACAAAAACATTCAATATTGGTAACGGATATCGATGTTACAAAAAGTGCATTAGTTTTTCGACAGAAAGTATAATATTTTGTTATTTTTGCACACATACATGCACAAACCGACAGATATCTACGGCAGATAAAAGTATTGTTTGTTGTAAAATGTTTGCATAATTTAAGCTATTTCTATCATTTTATCATTTGTTTCTTTCTTCCCATTGTTTTCTCAATAGGTTTTCCTCTACATTGAGAGCCATATTTTTAAAATCAATCAAACAAACTGGATTAAATTTAAGAATTTAGTTTGAACAAGCGAATGATGGAGATATTATTACATTATGATCATCAACTCGCCAGTAACATAAAAATGATTTTTTATACGTAACTGCAATGATGTGACCTCAGTAATGAATACTTCTATAGACAAAGAAGAATATACTTTAACATTATATATCATTTTCTCTTATGATTCACGATTATTATCTATTCCTTGCAGGGATAGTTATTTGTGGAACACAACGAGACTTTGAAGCTGGAGTAAGATATGGACTTTTTGAATCGCTTTTACAGGAATTTCATTGGACGAGCGCCAAGTAATAACACATCACGCATGATGTGCTACTACTTTTTGACGTTTCTTTTGGACAACATTGAAATCTCGTTTGCCGTGATTACCGTGACCTAGCAACGGTGTTGTTATTTGAAACAAAAACAGTAGTTCGGCACTGAATATTCACAAAATCATAAGAGAAATGATGTTAACAACTCGAAAGAATTGTATATCGCTGGATAACAACTCTCGTTATGTAATTTCAAATATAATTAACTCGCCAAAGGCTTCGTTTATTATAAATTGAAATTACATAACTCTAGTTGATATTCAGCGATATACAATTCTTTCTTGTTATGAAAACTATAATTATCAAATCTTCTGCAAATAATTAAGTCGACAGTTTTTCACAGATAACTTATCTTGTTAAACTTGCAAAACTATTTCTACCAGAAAAATACATAATATCTAACTGGATAGTATGAAAACAAAAAGAAAAATCACTAATTAAAACCAAAGTGAAACACACTACATTACAGGCCCTCATTCTGTGTCAACTGACTTCTTGATAAAAGAAAAGAATGAGACAATATAATATGTAAAACTACAATCAAAATACAAGAATACCCATGCTACAAACTAATCAGAAAATTCTGTTATGCTGTACACATTCTCTCATCAGCAGCATTAGTAAGAGTAATATGAAAAACATACTAGTAATCCAACAAAAAAGGATAAAAAAGTACTCATTACCACAAATATCGAAATACAAGGCTATACGACGGGATAGACTGAAGCTATTAATAATGAGTTTTCTTTTAACGAGCGTGCACAAACCTGTATCATGATCTTAGGAGAGGGGAATTTTCATATATAACTATTTGCACTTGTGTCAAGTTAGAGATCATTTGAAGCGCAAAAAGACGAGTACTAACCCTAATCATATTACATGTCTTTTGTAAAATATTCTTTCGTAAAATATTTAATACAAGAGTTTGTCTTTTATTGCAGTGCGGAGTTGGTAAAACAATTCCCCGAAGTAGAGATGTATGCTTTTTATTTTTCCTAGATATGATGTACTTGTACATGAGATAATATCTCATGTGTACACTTTGTTCAATTACTATTATCTAAATTTATGTAAATTCTAAAATCGAAGGAATAACTCTCACCATCGTAGTTTTGTCCTCAGCTATATTTGATATTACTGATTATTCGGATTTCGTTTGGTTTTAACATTTTTTTAAATGATGGGTTTCCTTTGTTTAGTTTCGAGTGCCGCTGATGAAGAATACCTTTCCGAAATGGCCATACAGCTCATTAAAATTATTACAATTTGAGTAAACATTTGTGTTATGGTCTCATGTTTATTTACTCAATATCAAAATATCTTTTGTATTTTAAATTTCCCTCTTTACCATATCAACGGTTGGTTCCCTTAATTCACAGAATTAAAATTTAGAGTTTTGCCAAGTATTTGAAAAAAGTTAAACTGACATTTTTTAAGGAAATTGTTATTGAGAATATTTTGTCCTTTTCCTTCTTTTCCATCTTCGTCTATTTACATTTTTTGCAGATTTCGACTACAGCAACCAAGTGCGATCCCAAGTTGTCTTAACGCTATCTTTGCTATTTTCAATAGTATGTCTGGTATTGCTCATCATAGAAGCTCGCAAACTATTCATTAACATCATAACAAGATTAAGTATAATGTTGTGCTCTTTATTATCAGGTAAGGATATTCATATGTATATATTTCAGAGCATATCAAATATAAAATATTTTCAAAATCATTGATGAATATTTGTAATGAATCCAGGATTAATCTTTTCTGTTGGTTATTATCTCTTTTCGGTTCGCTTTTATTTACAGTTATACATGCAGCAATTTTGCTGCTCGATTTAGTGTAAATGATGTTTATTTAATAATTTTCTCTACTTAAGGTAGATCGGTAGTCTTCCGCCATTTTGAATTTGTTATTTATACTGTTGTGGTATTATCTGCTTTTTAAATATGCAAGTATTTTTATTTGTAATGTATCAATAAATATTATATCAGTTACACAAGAAGCAAAGGACCTTCATTGACTTGATTTTACACGTAATTATCTAATTAGATGAAGTATGGTAATTTCAAAATTAAATAGTTTGGAAAAGGATATTTGAAAAAGGGAGATAATCTGATAAAAATATTTAACATAGATAGCACTATGAAAATTCACATTTTACATATTATATGGAAAACAAAGTCGGTGATCCCCATTTTTCTTTATATTTTTTGAAAGTATATTCAAAGGGCTAACATATGAGTAAAATAGAAAGAAATCTATGGAATGGTTTTAAAGAAAACAACAAAATACCTTGTTTTCCCTATATATTCATTAGAAATATCTTATTATTATGATATCAGTTATTTTACAAACAAGCACGGTGACCCCCCTTTTTTATTTCCTTATTTTAATGCTACTATAATAAGGAAACTTTACTGAGAAAATAAAGAAAATCTATGGAAAAAAATTTTGGAGTACCCATCTACCTTAATTGTGTGTTCCATTTGTAGTGACGTTGCAATGTCAAAATATATAAATTGAAATACATATTGCTACAAAACTCGCTTTATAAACCTCTCTGCTGTTATTTTACATATGCATAGGCAGCTTATATGAAGGTATAAGTAGATAACATATATTCGTCATAAACAAACAATGACATGATACGAAGTAAATGCACGTGAGACAAAGCCTCTACAAATTTACAGTATAATCAAGCAATGGAACAATGATTTATTTTTGTTTCTCATCTCGAAGTCAATTAGAGGCCTTCAACATTGAGCTTCATATTCAAGCAAGCAAAAACTATAATTAAGCTTTGCTTAGAATATTAACTTATCAAAAGTTATATATATTCCGCCCCATGGAAACTAGGTCAAACATCTACTTTATACTGACGTAACAGCCAGTGATTATAAAATAAAAGAAATTTCACACAAATCAACTAATCAAAGTAAAAATGATTATACAACTCAAGAAAAAATATAGATGTTATATCAAATACTCGAATTTGTGTTTGTTGCCAACA
Organism: Modiolus philippinarum; assembly: GCA_002080025.1. NCBI lineage: Eukaryota > Metazoa > Mollusca > Bivalvia > Mytilida > Modiolidae > Modiolus > Modiolus philippinarum. The sequence continues at coordinate 38,581 of MJUU01051062.1, read as the reverse complement.
TAATTTAGCAGAAAGCTTTCAAATGCAAGTAGGTCCAACGATTGTAGCTGTAAATGTTTTCACAATATCGATTTTACAAAAGGTTAGATGAGAACAAAGACAATTACGATCAAATAAAGGGTAAAAAAGGATTTAGAATGATAATAACGTTAGGAGTTGAACAACACATATTAATCAATTTAAGTGGGTAGATCTTGATGAGCCCAGAATTTTCCACCCATATATTTTTTCCTACATAACAGTATTGAAACTACGCGTGTTCATACATGTATAAATTATGAGTAATTTTTCAAAAAATAAATTTCCGTTCAATTTTCTGTTTGGTCACCAAAGACAACCTGATTCAACATTTAATTTGGTCTGTTCATGGCTTGGTATTGGTGTATAAAAGTAGCTCTAATAAAAAAACAATAGTCGTTTAATTTTCCCCTAAAACTGAGAATAGAAAGAAAACAAGTGTATTTAAATTTAAGAAAAATCTAATGTTCCATTTTTTTCTAAATTGAAAATTAAGTATGAAAAAATCAATGAAATTGCTAAATCAGGGGCCGACTCCGACCTGTCGTTTGGTGTGGGGTTTTCTCACCGTTCATTGAAGATCTTATGGTGGCTTTGAGTTGTTATTACTCCCCTTTGGGTCGTTGTCGCTTTGACATATTCCCCGTTTCAATTCTTTTTTTTCTGTTTAAGTAATCTCCCTTTTAAGAAATCTGACTTTTATATATATTCATTAATTTTCTATATCATTGTATAAAATTTTGAGTTTACTCAGCCATTTTTTCATTAAAAAATTGAATATGTATTTGTTCTGTGGAAAAAGTATTACAATTGTGAAATTTTGATTATATGTGTGACAATGATGCTATTTATTTATTAAAGTACTAGAAAAATCAGAAACACAGTTATCTCCCCATATCCCAGGTCTATCCCCTTAAATTTAACTTTTAATGTGTAAAAAGCGGTATACAAATTTTCAGATTCAATAAATTATCATTTTATCCCAATATTTTACCATTAAAATCAAGATATTGAATCCTTTAGGCAGCCAAACTTATCTGTGTAGTGACGTTGTACAATATTGACACTAATTTGTTATGTTTTCTTGTACTTACAGGTACTTTCTGGTTGTACGATATTGGACAATATATCAGAATATATGTCATCGACTTGGAAAAAAATATTGTTTATTTCCCTTGGTCATTACTGTTTGGTCTTTTCGGGAGTGTACTCATTCTTATTATCTCGTTCATACGTATTTTTAAGGAATGTGCGATCGAGGAAATACACGACAGTGAGCTCGATAATATCCTCCCAATGGATACGACGGAAGACAATGAGCGTACTGATGGCGAACACAGAATGTCAGAAAATGGTGCTCAAACTGATGTGGTCATATGAAATTTCCCATTGTTAGCACTGAGTAATAATGCTCCATGTATGCCAATGTATATTGTCCACCATGCCTTTGCTTCATGATTCATATGTGTTATGCAAAATTTTTCCGTCAAAATATGATAATTTGGAATTAGAACATTATGCTTTTTTGTGACGTCATGTCAAAAACAAAAAGTGTGTTTGTTTTGTCGGATGAGCTCAAAGCTGAATAAAAACGAGATAAACAGATCAGATTAGCGACGAACACTGGTTTACTTATCTTTCATAGTTACGTTTTGTCGCTTTCTTTTATTTTTCAAGATCAGAAATATAGATGAGTGGTTGGACATGGGGAATTCCAATAACAGCATTACAGCGAACTGATTTTTTCCAGTAACAGATATTAGGGAATTGAAATTTCCTTGATAACTGCAAACCGATTCTTTAAATAACAGATAACAGGAAATTGGACATTACAATTACAGAATTAATGTTGCCCAATAACATAATAACAGATAACCCCCTTGCCCCTGATAGATTTATTGGAAAAGTAATGCGGCCTAAATTCATATTTACCATTCTTTATAATTATTTTTTCCAAAAGCCATCACAACAGAGCCACTGTTACGTTTGAATCCAATATGAAGCATACACTGAGAATGTTGCCAGTTATTGATTTTTAAGACTGTTCGTAAAAAAATCGAAAATTATAATGTTTAAAGAAATAAAACCCCTGAACCATTTTTATGTCTGAACCCTAAATAACACTTGGACTGATATTTGTGTTTAAGATTTAATAGAGCAAGACAGTGTTAGGTTTTTATTTCAAAACTAGAATCCGAAAACTTGTGTGATGTGCTTAATAATATTTATTGTTATCCACTTTCTAAGTAAATATATCAACAAGTTTGCTAACTTACTGAAAGTGCATATAAATATCTGATTTCTAAGAAAATATCTTAATATTTGTAGACCCTTTCACATTCTGCATGCATGTTTACTGCTTTTAAAAATTTTCATTTAGTTAAAAAATAATTTTAAATGTTAATTTTTTTCCGAGGGACAAGAGGGATTTCATTAAGAGGTTAAAAACTTAAATATTCTTTAAAACAGACAACAGTAGGTTTAAATCCAGGAAAACAGAGGCAAAAAAGTAACATAATTTTCATAATTTACAAGGTTTTTTCCGCTTTAAAATGTAATACAGAGGAGAAAAATAACAGGTAGAAAACAATAAACGGTCCAAAACAGTTTAAACTGTTTTATTTTGCCAAAAGCATTTAACAACCAGCTGAAAATGCCCGAAACATTTTAAGATTATGAATCTTGCCCCTTTTAAGTGTGGATATTTTCAATGAATAAAGTGACATTAGCTTTAGTGTTGTCTTTTATACATGTATTACAGAGAAATTTACTTTAAATTCCGGGACATTTAGTCATTAAAGCATGTCAACGTAGAGCTCTATAAAGTGAACTAAAAATGACCAATATAGTTTAATTTTAGTCATTTTTTTTCAAAAAAAAAAATATCATACATTTTCTTCTCATTACTAGGAAGTTTTGTATGTTACGATATGGATTTTCATGAAGATTAACATTAATTTGCTTCAAAAGTCAATCTTTACAAATGTCCAACATAATTCATTTTTAAGTTAACTTTGAGAGCAATCACGAGAACAGCTCGAAATTAACTGGTTGTTGATTTTGAGCAGTTTCAGAAAAGTTCCAGAATTATGTCTGTTCTGGTCCTGATATCATGTCTATTCTAGGCCACGACCGTTTTACTCGACTCAGCTATAGCCAGGAACGTTCTTCCTGAACCTGATCTGGCCATGTCCGTTCTATCTAAATTTACTCTGGACCGGACCGTTATCGACAAGTCTGTTCCGGTCATGACTGTTCTTGTCAAGTCTGCTCTGACCACCGCTGTTTTAGTCCTAAAATTTCAAAACCGGATATTTTTGTAGAAGTACCGGTATTTCCTCTTTTGTTGAGCACGATATCATTTAAGTACAAAAAACAAAGAAAACACACGCAAAAAAAACAAAAACACAAAAGACAAAAAAAAAAAAAATAAAAAACCAACAAAAAAAAAAAAAAAAAAAAAAAAAAAAAGTATAACTAACATAATTTCCGACTTTTTCCAGACTTATTTGTTTTAGTTCAAATAATCTGATAATTATTCACATATTCCATATATTTATCTTCACAATTTTATTTGATGATAAAAATTTAAGGAAAGCCATTGCAAACTAAGTTTTTGGGTTTGCTTTCTTGTGGAGGTAAATAACTCTTACTTTTTAGAATTTACCTTGATAAAGACTGGTAAATTATACCCGAAAGACCACTTGCCAAAAACATTGTGCATTTTGTTCTGAGAAAGTGCATTCTATTCTCTGTCGAAGAATTTCCGACATTTTACATCACTTCGCAGTGACTAAAACTTCAGCAATTCTTGAAAAGGGAATTCTAGGCAAAATTTTAGACGTATTAAAAGCGTCTTCAGCTGTAACTCTTCATGTTATTCGTACCGTCATCTTACGTCCAAATTTCCAAAATTGGACAGTCATTGCAGTTTTACGTCATTCTGCTCGCTAAAACTTTAGTGAAATATCGGAAAAACTCCTTTTGAGAATAGAATGCACATTCTCAAAAGAAAATGCACTCTGTTTATCGTCACTAAATAAAATTGCTAAACTTCAAACGTTTATAACTTCTTTGTTTCTCAACGAATCCTATTCCAAATAGGCTCATTCGAAAGTGCATTCGGTTTTTTTACATTTTGGGCGCAAATGTTGCGCTTTATGCATTCGGGTCTGAGCGCTGCGCTCAGACCAAAGCTTCCGTAAAGATGAAAATCAGTACCGTTTTGTGATAAAACGTTTCTTTTTTATATCAATTTGAACGCTTCCTTGCCCAAAGACACGTTACCAGTTTATAAATTAATAAATTCATCAACAAACCCCAAAGCGAAGAAATCCTTTACAATTAAATCAAAGGAAAACAATTGAATCATACCCTCCCCTTTTCTCTATTATCCAACAATATTTTGACAAATATTTGTTTTAAAAACTTTCACACACTGTGTAATGGTTAAAGGTATGCAAGCTGTCACTTAAATTGTACAAAACCAACTGCAAAATACATTTAAAATCAATTTTATTAGAACCTGAAAAAGTCAACATTGTGCATTTTGTTCTGGGAGAGTGCATTCTATTCTCAATCGAAGAATTTCCGACATTTTACATCACTTTGCAGTGACTAAAACTTTAGCAATTCTTGAAAAGGGAGCTCGGGGCACAATTTTAGACGAATTAAAAGCGTCTTCAGCAGTAACTCTTCATGTTATTCGTAGCATCATCTTACGTCCGAATTTTCCAAAATTGGACAGTCATTGCAGTCTTACATCATTCTGCTCTCTAAAATTTTAGTGAATAATCGGAAAAACTCCGTTTGAGAATAGAATGCACATTCTCAAAACAAAATGCACTCTGTTCAAACACAATTTTATATCTGAAAAAAATCATTTCATGCTTTTCGGTTTTTTTTTAATTTTTAGAATTTTAAAATTTGAAATATATGAGATACATGTAAATATTTGACACGTAATGAATATTTGTCAGAGATGTGACAAAACCAGGTATGACAGCGGTCATGGCTAGAACAGTCAGCCGAGAGCAGTCATGACCAGAGTAGACTTATGTAGAATGGTCATGGCCAGAACAGACATGGTGGAACGGCTATGGGTAGAACGGGTCAAAGTGGTCATGGCTACGGCCAGAAGCGGACAGGATTCTAGACAAGACTTATGGCACTTTAAAACACACTATGAGCAGTGCTAGAACAGACTTGATAAAGTTAATTCAGAAGACTTATAAGACTTTATGAGAGGTTATGTCTGCACCCCATTGTAGCTTTTCATTAATCTTTGCATAAATATGTTTTATGTGTCAGGTTTTGGATTCTGCAGTTTAAAATAATTCTTAACAAATGACAAAAATAATTCATTTTTTTATTATTTTACTTTATCATATCATTTCGAATAAGTTTTTGTTGCGATTCAGATTTTCATTGATCTGTTCAAAAATAGGTTTGAAAAGCAATCCTTACAAATGACAAAAATAATACCCTTTTTTATCTTACCTTATCCTTTTGAAGAAGTTTATATGTTGCGATATAGCTTTTCATGAAACTTCAGATAAATATGAATGTGGATGTTTGTTTGTTCATTCCATGTTTTTCAGACCCTCTCCTACATTCCCTTGTAGTTATATTCAATACAAGAACTTTATCAACCAGCAAGTGAGAACCAAACCGTCAGTCTAAAACGAATCTAAGGACAATGGCAACAAAAACAAAGAAACAAAGATATAATATGAGCAAGGCACAGAAAATAAAACTGAAGACACACACATATACAAAAATGAACAACACGGGCTCAACAAAAGCCATGGGTGAGATCAGGTCTACAGGTAGAGTTAGTATCTCAAATTTCACAGTTTATTAACAGTCGAGCATGTAGTTTATACAGTGATTTTTTTCAATAGAAGCTGCTTAGGGATTTTTCAGGATTTGTTACTTTCATCCCCTCAGAAATTTTATGACCGTCACCATGACATCACTGACTGATATGACGGACATTTTCAGCTAGATTTCAAGTCTTTCAAGATTTGACAAACCGGATTTGACTCAAACCTGGATTAACTCACAAATAGTCTGACAGGTGCCGCTAACGGAGCAGGACATGCTTACCTTATGGGAGCATCTGATGTCACTCCCGGTTTTCATGGGAGTTTATACTATGAGTGCCTTAGTTCTTAATGTTATCTTTTTATTTCTGTGCATTGTAGCTGTTTCACGTCCTTGTTTTGTCTTTGTTTTTCTTTGTTGCCGTTTTTGCCATGTCTTTGGACTAATTTTTGTGACCATCGCTTCCGTTGTTCCTTCGGTATTCTACTGCAGTTGCCATTGTTCCCCGCTTCTTTAAAGACACCTGTCGCGTTGAACATGTCAATTCCGGCAGGAAAGTCAAATCAGGTAGATGATAAACAAACTTAAGTGGTAAAGAGAAAGATCTGTTGTCATCTTGGAAACAGATATCCCATAGCAGATCGTGATGTCGACCGAAAAACTTTTGTAGTGATGACTTCAAGTTATGGGTAACGTACCCTTGCTAAAGTAGCATATTTGTAAGTAACCGAGCTCTATCAACGTAGTCACTGTTTCGACCACAGGCCCCTGGGAATCGAATGAGTTGGGATAGCGTTCACGTAGCATTTGTTTTTGGGTGATTTGTCATAATTATGTCTTTAGGCAAGATACGTGTCATTTTAAACGGTACCAAGTCTTGCTATCCCGAGTTCCTCTCGTTGTCTATGTTTGTCTTTTGTCATTTTATTGTTTTTCTTGTGGAGTTGCCGGATGGATTGTGGCATGTGATTGTAATGTTCGGCCATTGTAAGTGTTTAATGTTATCTTTTCTTCATCAATGGAAGCAAATAATGACCGATTTAAATCTAAATCTCAACTGAGAATAAAATTTAAGTCCCAGATCTAAGACTGCTGACATTTAAATGTGAACTTAGGTTTACTAAGATCGCGTGTGTTAAAACAGCCAATGGCTTTTAAAAATGTTAAGGAGCAATGATGCGCACCTCGAAAATACTCTCCCGCCACTGGGTCTACTTTTTGAGTGCACCTGAAAACGGCAACGTGTCAGCTGTTGGCTATCATGGAATCAGTTTTAAGTGAACTCAAAATGCCCTTTGGGAACACTTTTCGAGTGCACTCAGATGGAATATTGCTTCTGCGTTGCATTTCTCATGGAATAGAAATTCGGAAAGGGAATTTTACCATATATCGAAGGAACATTTCAGTTTCGATTCAGGAATATACGATATGTAATCGAATAAACATGATCTTTCCAAAACTTAATACTGACAGAAACTATCTATAAGAAAACAGGCTTGTGACATTGAAATGGACAGTTTACTATCCGATTTAGCACTTGTAGGACTAGAGCGAATACACTTTGCTTTTTGAACTATATAGATTTTCTTATGTATTTTTATGCAATTTAACATATACAATCGATTATTAAAGTAGACAAAAATCATGCATATTTTACACCTTTAATCTTTAAATTGACTAAGTTCTAAACAAAATGTTTATACCTGTCCAGCACTGTTTTGGTAATTGGTCAAAAAATCCGCAAAAAGATTAAAGGAACAAAACTTTCATAAGACGCTTTTTCAAATAAATACAAATATTGAGTATTCCAGTTTAGGGACACTGAGAACACATGACGAACAATAAAAACGTTCCGGCCAAAATATGCCGTTCAAAAAGTATAACCATCAGAACTTTGATTTGATGCTTCTTCATACAAATGCAATGTCATGGTACATACATACATTTCGTGTTGGATATGAATTGCCGTGATTTTGGATTTATGATTTTAGAATCCCCCCTTTCCTCGTTCTTGCTGAGATGCTCGTTTGCGGATTTATAAACTGTACACAGAAGTTATAGAATTAAACGAGACTCGTGGACCTTTTTGTCATTGACATATAATATACAATTATTGACATTGAATTAGTTCTCCTCATGACTATACGGTACTGGTCAAGATCGTTTCACTGAGACAAATGGCCGTTGTTAGCAAATCCTTGAACAGGTCGTTATACTAATAAGTAAACCGAAATAAATGTCAATAAATGATTTATTTGTAGATACTTTGTCTTATGTGCATTAACTCCATATCCTTTCATTTACCATTTATCATTAGATTCTGCTCTTTGTTGATTCGTTATATTTGAACTCAGACAAGGAAAAAAATTAACAATATTATATTGCAGATTATAAATTCAACAAAACATTATCATATCTTCATTCATTTAGTTTCATTGTAGAAAAGGGTTTATACCAAATCTAATGACAATCAAACCAAATTTCTTCGTGCTAGTTTGAAACAACCATTCCAATGCTTTGGATTTCAAATACCCTTTACATGTTTGGCTTGTAAAAATATGAACAGTACGTCTTCTAGTATTAATTGGTTGTTTTGTAATAAAATGCCATCTCTTACTGGTTAAGTAAAAAAAAACAAAAGTAGACCTCACACAAGTTCTACTCACTCTGAAGTTCAATGCCATCTTGACCAATCAGGGAAAAGCAATATTTCATAATATGCCAAGTCTACAGACACTTACCAATTTCATTCACAAGTTATCACAAGTTATCAGTATCTCTACAAATCACAATTAACTGTAACGCTCCACCAAGTTCAACTAAATCGAATGCAGCTTGAATGAAGATTTATAAATAATCAAAATCATTCCCGGTTGTTGTTTGTATGTTGTAGTGGTCCTTTACTAGCCTTTTTTGTCAGTATAACAGTGATTGCAGGAACGCTTTGCCAGTTATTTTGTTCATCCGTTAATAGGGTCTGTAAGTCTCGTTTAATTGTGAAACTTCCGGGTATAAAAATTGTACCCGGAAGTTACATTTTTAACAAACACACATGACGTTTCAAACAAAAATTTGAACGTCATAATTTGAAAACGTCATAAAATGGCGGGAAACGTTTTCAAATTTCAATTTTATCGTGAAATCACGTTGTCACATGACGATACTTACAGACCCTATAGTAAAAAAAAAAATAAGATGTAGCGTTGTTTGACATTGAGCAATGAATTCAACTCAAACCGAAGGTTAGGCCGTCTTGAATTTAATATGAACATCACTCAATGTTTAAGGCCTCATAGTAACTTCAAGATGGTGAAAAACAATCAAAAGAATTATTCCATAGTTTACCGGGTTTTTGTTGAGAATATTTCTCACGTACATTTACTCCATATTCTTTCAGTATTTATTCCCAACTATTTATCATCAGGCTGTACATTGGTCAATAATTGTTAGATCTGCAAATGTGCATCATCAAATGCTTTGTTGTTCCCTCATTGGAACTCAGTGGGACTCCAAACATCGCCGTTATGACATATATGGCAACACCATCTATCACTTCATCCAGCATTCTAACCCACTAGTACACCAAGGCTCTATAAAAATAACGCATTCGGTAACCGAGGGCAAGCAAAAGACGATGTCACCCGAGACTATGAATTCGATGATTCCACCATTTTTGCACCCTCAACCTCTACCTAGATATGAATATTTGTTGAAATCGGACAAAAAAAATTGAATGTTTTACGTATTTTAGAAGCCATCTTATAAATGTCGGCATGTCGGCCTTTTGAAATTTCAAACACACAACATACAATTTAAGATAGTGTTTTAACTGTGTGCAAAGTTTGAAGTCGTCCCGTTCAGCCATTTTAGAATAATCGCTCAGACAAAAAATATTGGAAGAATAAGAATAAGAGAAAAATGGGGGATAATTACAAAATTACAGAACAGAGTTGTCAAGAGTCACAATTTACGAAACAAAAATCAAAATCAGGTGGAAACCAGCGGAAAAAATGTCGACCGCAATTTTCCTGTCTTGGTTCAGGCATTTCAAAAGAAATGGTGAGTTAAACCGGTTTTATTACATGCCAAACCTTTTCTCCCAATGATGTAATATCCGGTAGCAACTCAACCGCATTTACAATTGAAAGGTCGTAGACAGTTTAAAGAAATAATGATTCAAAATAAGAAAAATAAAAGGAAAAGAAACGTAAAATTACAACATGTCAACCCATGGATGTCTGGGTTGGCATAACTATTGTGAATTTCTGCAGAAGGCCATTTTGACTTATGTCCCTGCAGTGTGCATGTCGATCCAGGAAAGACACTTCGACGACAATAAATTAAATGTGCTAAGAAGCTGATAGAGATCAAATAACCAAAATATCTAAACACAAAATCAGCGAAGGTTTCAGCTATGCATGAAGGCGACATTTGGTTTAAATACAATTGTCAAAAATTCAGATATTGCAAATTTCCAGTTGAAAACCTTTTGAGGCAGCATCTAAGTAAATGAGCTTTTGAATATCCTCGTGGGCTGACAGCCCTCAAACAGTGGATATTTTACAATTATATTACTTGATACCAATTTTTGAAATTTTATTCGATTAAGATCAAATCAAAATTTTGGGAAAACAAATGGATTACTTTGAATTTTAAAACAATTGCTATTAACTTGACTATAGAAAAGTGACTAATATACATGTACATGCTTATCATTGTCATGTCGCGTGGCATGTAATTATAATTTTCAGCCATTGTAGTTTTTTTTCGGTTATCCATCACTTTTCCATTTATAATATTTATTGTTTTATAGGGTTGAGGAGTTGCTGACAACTCACTTCTTGTTATAATTCACTTCAACTTTGATCCCCTTTGAGTTTTTTTTTTCTTTAATGTAATATCTTGGTTATTTGTAGTAACAGCAATAAAAAAGGTATTAACGACTACTGAAACCCACATTGGTTAATAAAGTTTGATAAAGGGGATAAGGGAAAATATCAAAGATTGGCAAACCCTCTCTCCATACAACATCATTCATAGATATGAAATTTCTGTTTCACAAATAAGAACTAACATTCTCAGCTACATTCAAATCTTTCCTGAGTTGACATTTCGTATTTTGATTTTAACCTTAGTTGACCCACTGATAGTTTGATGGGTGCTTTATACGGACAAGGACAGAGTCATCCTTTCGTAGCACCTAGTTCTTTTTAGAGTTCACACTGTTAGTGCTTTAGTTTTGAGTTGAGCTGTTCATGTGTTTTGTTGTGGTTTAGCGTTTTAGTCCCCTGTCTTCTGGTGTTCCCGTTTTGCCTTGACTCTTGACTTTCATTTATGTGATCTAGTGCTTTGTTCCTTTGTTTTTCTACTGCTGTTGTAGCAAATCTTACTGCAAAGAAAAAGATATAATAGAGAAAAGATAAATTTATAAGATATATTTTTTATTTACCCTCATTTGTTTTCTACCTTGTTCTGGTGAAATTTTTCAATTTTATTAATAGTAGTTGTCATTAAGCAACCACTATGGAAGTAAATTTCTGTCATCGAGATAAATAAAAGTCGCAATACATTATCACGACAAGTCGTGATAATTTGGGTATTTTGTCGACATAACAAACAAATTATCGCGATAATTTTTATGAAAAGTCAAGATAATTATGTTGACTAGTCGAGATAATTATATGAATTATCACGACTTTAAGAGAGTCATTGCCCATATGTAGCGTCAACATAAACTGTTGTCACGATAAATTATGGTAACTTTTCAATAATAACGTGACAAAATCTTGTTATTTTATCTCAACTTATCGCGAAGGTTATGATATCTGTCAATTACGGAAGTGAGTGCCTTGTGTTTATAGCACAACTGGGTTGAGCCAGGGTTAGCTTTCGCCATCACTTTGCGTCTGTGGTCCGTCTGTCCGCCGTTGACTTTTCATTCAAAGATCTTCTCCTCTGAAACTACTGGGCCAAATGGCATCAAATTAGGCCACAATAGTCTTTAGGTGGTCTCTGGAAAAAAATCTTTTCAGGTCCATACTATATCCAAGATATCCTTTTCAGGGAACCACATAAAGACCATTAAGGCCAAATTTGTTTGCAATTCAGTAGTTTCAAAGAAGAAGATCTTTGAACGTGTTTTCCCATGGGGTCGGATATTAAAACTATGTTTCCGCTGGCGGCCATCTTGGATATAGCGCGGACCTAAAAAAACAACTTTTTTGCAGGGAACCGTCAAAAGACTATTGTAGCTTAGTTTCGTTCAAATTGGCTCAGGGCTGGTTCAGCAAAACACACATGGGACTGTAGAGGGCACTTGAAAATTGCCATGACCACCCATAGATATAAAGTAGGATTTTCTTAGTTGCTTGTAAATTCGAACTTTAATTAATAACACCCACCCAAAGCAGCAATTTTTAAGTGCCTTGCCCTGTCCCATGCATGTTTTGCTGGAACAGCCCCAACAGTTTCAGAGGAGAAGATCTTTGAATGTGTTTTCCCATAGAGTCCAATGTTAAAACCTTCCTCGCTGGCTGCCATCTTTGGTATTGAGCTGACCTGAAAAACATCTCTTTTGCAGGAGGCACCCAAAGACTATTGTGGCCAACTAGCCTAGCTGTTTCAGAGGGGAAGATCTTTGAATATGTTTTCTTCATAGGGTCAAATGTTAAAACCATGTTCTCCGCTGGTGGCCATCTTGGATATAGCATGGACCTGAAAAACACTTTTCCAGGGGACCACATAAAGACTATTGTGGAGAAAATCTCTGAATGAAAAGTTTACGTCGGACAGACGGACGACGGACGCAAAGTGGTTGCAAAAGCTCACCCTGGCTCTAGCCAGTTGGGCTAAAAACACGGCAAGGCACACCGTACCGTAGTTGACAGATATCATAACTTTTGCGATTAGTCGAGATAAAATAACACGATTTTGTCATGTTATTATTGAAAAAAGTTATCATAATTTATTAATAAACAACAGTTTATGTCGACGCTACATGTGGGCAATGACTCTCTAAAAGTCGTGATAATTCATATAATAATCTCGACTAGTCAACATAATTATCTTGACTTTTCATAGAAATTATCGTGATAATTTGTTTGGTATGTCGACAAAATACTCAAATTATCACGACTTGTCGCGATAATTTATCGCGACTTTAATTTATCTCGATGACAGAAATAGACTTCCATAAACCACCATAAAAAATAGATTAGCACCTAGTTTTTCAGTGGTCTGTTCGAGAACTCATCATAGTTTCAATCGAAATAAATTTTAGAAATGATTCTCAAATAAATCTTGTTTGTATCCTTAGAATTGTATTGACTATTTTCCAGTAGTTCATGTTTATCAAGATTTTTCACAGAAAAGTAATAAATAATGTGTTATTTATGTCTATCTTCTAGTAGTTCTTGTTTATACAAATTATTAAATATAACATTTTGGGTCAGAGACAAAATGGATTTAAACTCCATTAAACAAAATCAAATATGCTCAAAAACATTAAAATTGTTCGTGATCAATATGCAAAGTAATTCTTTCAAAACTATTGATGCATTATAAAGTGAAGATAACAGTGAACACCTACAATGGCCAAAAATTACAATCAAAATCAACAACCCACACATGAACTGCCATACAAAAAACACATAATACACTTGAAGAAAAAACATAAATAACGATAGGAACTCGGGATAGCCGGACTTGGTACCGATACTAGCAGGAGCCAGCAGTAGGGTTCAACCGGATTATGTGTACCAAAACATCCCCTTTCTCTATCCCGTTTTTCATGCATTGCATTGAGAAAAGCGGATTATCTTTTCTACTTTGTGGCACTAGCAGATATGTTTTGATCTTGTTTGGCCATTTTGATCTTATCACGATCTTAACAAGCTTAACACAATTTTGACTATGTTGCCGGAACAAAAATGTTGTCTAGCAAAAAATTCAGTGCCTTAACCATGTCATCGCATATCCAGGAACAATGATTTTTGTAAATGATGTTAGAGATGAATCCTTACTTTTTATTACAACAAATGAATTGTAGACCAGAAAATTTGAAAGACCATATAATAAGTTGTACCAATTTCGATTTAATCAATTTATGTGGAAGGGTTGTATAAAGTGTAGAAAAATCACTGTCAATTGACGAAACCGGTATTTGTATTGGTTTTAGTCTATCTAAAACTTCAATGGAATTTTTTACACTCCAAAAGTAATTTACACCAGAGTTTTGATAAGTTTTTTTACAGTATTTGATAACTAACTCTTTAATACAGGTAAATGCTCTTGTTAAATTGATGGATAAATTAGTGGTAGAACAGTTGCTAGATGTCGAAATAAAACGATGTTTGTAGGGATTTTTGTGAAGCTTAGCAACCCAGTACCTAGTAGGCAAAGTGTTATCTTTAGGTGGAACTTGAAACATATCTGTATCGCTGTAGTGCTGTTTGGTTAATGATTTTTCGTTCAAACTAGTACGTTCGAAAGTGTCAGACTTTGCCAATTCATTTTGTTGGACATCAATATAATATTTCTTTCAAATAATTGAAACGTTGTTGGACGCTTTATCGACTGGTAGAAATACATATTTATTGCTAAGTATCTTAATTTTACCTTAATTCTGTTTACAGACATCTTAGGCGGTATCTCTTTATAATTATCTTTATAAAAATTTATTCTGTTGGTGACTTTTGTAATAATTCTATCTTTGTACATATTGAGTGCGTGTTTGTCTGCACTTTCTCGTTTACACCACTTTAAACAATAATTGTCAACAGCGTCTTTAATAATATCAAAACATGCTTGCCAGTTTATTTTCGAAGGTGGGTGATATTTAGGCCCCTTTCTAAAGAATTTTCTTTCTTCTTTATCATCGATGATGTTCAAGTTCTCCGTTTATACATGTCCACATGGGTCATAGCGATATGGTGACGTTCAACAGTCTCTGCTGCTGGGGTAGTTCTACTCGAAATTAGCATCACAGGTTGTAGAAGAGTAATTGAAAAAACTACTTCTAGTAGGCTTTTGTAAGAAAAAGAAATGACAGGCATGTATGGTTGTCAAAATAAACGGGAACAAGTTTTTGAATATCTGGGTCCCGAAAATGATTGATATGTCGATTAAATCAATTCCTCTATTTATATATTTAATTTTCAAAAATTGTTTGACATGTTCATCGCGTTTGTCAATTCTCGGATAAAGCCGATGACAGCAGAAAGCATCAATAATTTTCGAACATTCTTAGATTGGGCTATTTATAGACATGGTATCACATTCTAAAGAGATTTTGTAAAGTTGATTTACAGAAATTGGGCAAAGTTTAGTAAACAAGCCATGCCGCCCATTGTTTTTGAAAACGGTATACAAATCTTTAACAGTTACTAGGTTTTTACGTTTGTTTTTTACATTGTAATTTACTCTTCGGCCATGTGACCTGCGATGGCGTAATTTCGGAGAAGAAACAATCGTGATGTCAATGGAAGCTCACTGAGAAATGTTTCCTTGACCCATGATGTTGTCGTTTAAACCTAAAGGGTAAGCTATCTAGAGCTTTTGTATCCAAGACAATTCACATTCACTTCTAGATCTTACAAATCCTCTCTTGGATTAGTCAGGGGATTTTTCAACAATTTTTAGTGGTTGAATTTTATATACTTTCTGTCATGATTATTGTGTCGCCTGCGTTCACGCAGTGGCGACATGTAGGGATCACTATCTGTCGTCTTGCGTCGTCAGCGTCCGCGTCCGTGTCACAAAAAAATCTGTCAGTTTTCTCAGGAACTATGTATCCGATCTTTTTGCAATTTGGCATGGAGTATCAGTATTGGGATCTATACCGTGCAATAGAGTTTGAGAACTCTCGCATGCCCACTTCCTGTTTGACGGAATATTTTTTGCGCCTTGAAAATTTCTGTCACATTTTTCTCAGGAACCACAGATCCCAGCAATTCTACAATTCAGTATGGAGTATCAGTATGGGGACCTATACCGTGTGATAAAGTTTGGGATCATTTGCATGGCCACTTCCTGTTTGATTGAACTTAGAATATTTTTGTCGATGGGTGTCACACAAAAAAAAATCAGTCACATTTTACTCAGGAACCACAATTTCCAGACTTCTGTAATTAAGCATGGAGTATCAGTATGGGGACCTATACCGTGTAATAGAGTTTTGAATCTCTGCCATGCCCACTTCCTGTTTGGTTGAACTTAGAATATTTTTCGAGTCTCGGAAATTTCTGTCACATTTTTCTCTGACACCACATATCCCTGCCTTCTGCAATTTGGCATGGAGTATCAGTATGGGACCTATAATGTGTAAGAGGGTCTTGGATCTCTTGCATGCCCACTTCCTGTTTGACGTAACTTACTTTTAGTATTATTACGCAGGCGACACATGTCTTCCGTGGAAGACTTACTACTAAGTAAATGGAACAATGTTGATATATGTACGATCTAAACTTTTTCGGGAAAAAGAATACGATATAGGTGCTCCTGGGTACGTCGTTGTACTGGACGACCAGTTTCACCTACGTACTGAATTCCACAGCCTGGTTTAGTTCAGATGATCAAATAAACCAGGCTGGGTGTTTATCAGGAGATGTCAACAGGGAATTTGATGGTAAAGTTCCTGCCATTGACATTTGATTTTACAGTATTCACCTGGCCGAGGCGAGGACAAGTGGCACATTTCTTGGCGTCCCACTTTTGAATTTTAGAAAATCCACGATTGGTCTTGTTAAACACAGAAGCTGTAGTGTATCTGAATGTTTTTATGGATTGACATAATTTAGGCATTTTCAAAGGAGTAAGCCTGACAACTGGATTAAGTGCCGAAATAGGTAGATTAGTTAAATTAGAATGTGAAGAGGCAATCGTGGATTTGATAAAGCGTTTTCTTAAATTGTATCTTTACTGTACCATGAGTGTCAAAAATATCTATTTTATAAGGCTCAACAAATCATGACACTGCAACTCCAAATGAACGGTCATTGCCAATGCATTCTGTAACTTGTAAAAAGGGCCATGTTCATTCTTTCGTTTTGTTGCGTTCTTGTTCATTTTTGATTATTTGTTTTGTCTTTGTCCTACTGTCTCAATCTGTCGGATATAAATTGCCATAATTTTGAATTGATGATTTTAGAATTCCCCTTTTCCTCGTTCTTACTTCGGTATTCGTTTGCCAATGTACCTTAAATACCTTAGCATTCATTTTTACTGAGGTAATCCAACAATGTTACATGTTACTTTCTGTAATGTATACTACACATCGGCCCTATCAGTTCTCAAGGATATAAGCTGCAAGTATCACTGAGGGGAGATATTTATATCTCACTTTAGGTAATACTTTATCCTTTTTCTCCTCAAATTGATTTTCGCGAAAATTCTGAAAAAGAAGATACAGTTGCAATTTCATTTTTTTTCTAATGTTATTGATAACATGTTTGCATAGTTTAAAGGACAAGCTTCTGCATGTCATCGGCAACTAAAGCTTATTTTGTGCCGCTTGTGGATTTTAATTTTAAAGTAAGAAAGAGATAATTAAAGGAACGAATTGCAACAGATACAGTTTCCCGTTTTTTTTTCTGTAAAAATATACGTATTAAATGATCCGATGGTCATCGTTTATCATATGCTTCTTCTTTCCTTGCCATGTACAGTGGGGTGAAGACATAACCTCTCATAAAGTTAACTTGAAGCAGTCATAAAAGCTGTTCTAAGTTAACTTAGAACAGGTATCAAGTCTGCTCTAGATGAAGAACAACAATAAAAGCGTTGTTCCATTGCTGTGTTTTCCCATGTATTTGTAGACATTTTGTATCATTTGCATTTACTTCATATCCCTTCATTGTTAATCAAGTCTGATCTAGAACAGCACTAAGTCTGCCCTAGAATCCTGACCGCTCTGACCAGTCATGGTCATCGCTAGAATCCTGACCGTTCTGGTTAGAGCTATGACTGCTCTGACCTGTTCTACCCATGACCGTTCTACCTAAGTCTGTTCTGGCCACGACCGTTCTACATAAGTCTGTTCTGGCCATGACTGCTCTCAGCTGACCTATTCTTGCTAAGACCGCTCTCATACTAGCTTTTGTCACAGCCCTGGTAAATATTCATAACGTGTCCCATGTACACGTATTTCATATATATCAAGTTACGTTTTATTATCAAAATTAAATAAAAATTAGAATTATGAAATGAATTATTCGAATATAAAATTACATTTTGCCGGTAACTGCTGTTATTCTCGGATAATTATTTACCTGTGTTTATCCAGGTACATAAAAAAATGTAAGAGTTATTTCCCTTTTCGTGATATACCCGAAAACTGAATCGCAAAAAGTTTTCCGTAAATTTATTATTATAAATAAAAAAAATAAACGTTAATTCAATTAAAAGAAAGTGTCAATCATTATCAGCTTACATTTACTGAAACAAATAATTATTTAAAACAACGTAAAATAAGGGGGTTATTTATAGTTTTTTACTTATTTAAACGTTTCGAGCTCGAGAAAAAAGAAAAACTGACACAATCCAATTTCATATCCAGTTAAAATTCTAGGACCAAAACAGTTGTGCACAGAGCAGACTTGGGAAAAACTGCCATGGCCAGAGCGGACTTAGATAGAACAGCCATGGTTAGAACAGACTTAGATAGAACAGTCATGGCTAGAACAGACTTCGGTAGAAGGTCATGGCTAGAGCAGACGTAGGTAGAATGGTCATGGTTAGAACAGACATGATCCTAGGACCAGAGCAGTCAGGATTCTAGGACTGTTCTTAGTCTGCTCCAAGTTAACTTCAAGTTAACTATGAGCTGTTCTTGTAACTGCTCTCAAAGTTAACCTGGACGAGAGGTTATGTTTAGATTAAGTGAGCATGATATGTTTTTTTTCTTTTTCTTCATATATAGTTAATTAGATATAAAAGGATTTATTACAAACTTAGCGAAGATATATGTAATATAGCCGGAAGTAAACAGTCCATATCATACACCCAGTCTGATATGGCCATATCAGACCGCCTCGTTCTGAAATACCCATATTAGACCGGTGATATGGCTATTTCAGCTCGGGTGTGAATACAACTCCTAATTGGAAGTATATAATAAACAGATTAAGACATGGCCTTTTCCATATCAGTACGGTTATCAATCCCGAGACCCCCATATCAGCCCGAGGCTAGCGCTGATATGGAAAAGGCCATGTATTAATCTCTATTTATTAATGGGTTATTTTATTCAAAAGACATCGGGAATCCACGAAAAAACAGAGATACTCAGCCATTCCGCTTCATCCGGTAAATGGCTGAGTAATTAAGATTGATTCGACAAATGTTCCGAAAAAAAAAAGATAAAGACACGTACATTGTTGTTTACATGTAATATATTTTCATAACTAGAGCGGTAGTATATCATAGGAATAACTCATCCGGAAGTCTCATAATTGAACAGGCAAAACTGAAAGAATCTTTCGACTGTGACGACTGAAACTACTCATGTGCAAAGTTCATTTCATCGGAAGTTTTGATGGCATAACATATACTATAACTGCGGTATTTTTGGCAATATAACATTGCGATTCCAAGCAAGGTAGGTTAAGTTGAATTCATTAATAATAATGCATGATAACAATTTCTCTCTTAAAATCCAACCAATACATTATTGTGTTGACAAATTGATTTCTGAGTGACGTAATTTATATCAACACATTTTGTATCCGGGTTTATATAGATAATTTGAAAAGTAATTTACGCATTTCATATATTTCATATTGATGTTGTGAATGACACCCCCCCCCCCTAGCATCATATCATTTTTGAAAACAAGGATATAATTAACCACCGTTACATGTAATGACATGAGCTACATCATGAAAGATAGTGTATCAATCGAAAATAAGAATATACGAATTCTGAGAGCAAAAATAATCCTGTTGTGAATAATTCCATAAAATTATAATATCCATCGAATACCTATCTTATTCATCGGAAAATTACCCCATACAGTGACAACATCCGTTGAATAAGCCTATAAATCCACAATGTCCTGTGAACAACCCAGATATTTATCATTTTGAAATTCTACGAGTTTACTTTATTTGAAATCCAAAAATTGCAATAATATTTCTAATTGATAATCAAAATATATTGAGTAAATGTACAGGGGATAATGTCTATACAAATAAACGGTAAAACCAAGATACATTTTGTATTGCTTTTAATTTTGTTCGACAATAGCAATAGATTGGATAGAAACAAAAGCGAAATATGTTGATTACACTTACTGTACTAATGTGTGGCGAGAGTTATCGTTAAACCGGAACAGATAGAATATGATGCGTTCAACTTATATTTAAGGCGACATACAGTAGTTCGCCAAATTTCACTTTGGGAACTTTAATATGGCCAACTACTGTATATAACGAAATACCGATGTAAATGAGAATTTATTAGTTTTGCGTATGGACATTTTGACAAATCTTGTTTTTGAAAGAAATTGTCAATCCTTGACATTGAATGCCCGTTAAAGATGCAATGAAAAGTAACAAAATACCGAAGTAACCGTAAATTTTGTTTCTGCATATGGCCAATTCGACAACTTATGCATTATCAGTGCAGATCAAATAAAAATATTTGGAAGACCATAAACTACAAAATTTGTAAACTCTGATACAGCACAAATAACATAAAAGATCTAAATGGAAAGCCCCCAAAAAATTAAGGACAGAGCTATGCAAAAGGAAGATACTCCTAAGTTTTGAGCAAAATTTTTCAGGTGAGATCAGTTTTCGGGTGAGCACTGAAGTACTTACTACTGGGATGCTGAATACCATTAGGGACTAACAATCCATTAGCAGAGGCATCGGCCCAGTGATAATAAATAACATAAACCGAAGTTACTATAAATTTTGTTTATGCACATGGCCATTTTTTCGACAATTTATGTATTATCAATGCTTATCAAATCAAAATATTTGGCAGACCATAAACAAATGATGCAATAAACACAATTGACTCTAAATCAGCTCTCCTACATCTACTGGGTCCCTAAACTTCACAAGAAACCATGCAAACAAAGATTCATTGCGGGGTCTTACAGGTGCACCACCAAACCACTTTCTAAGCTTCTTACAACTTTATTGACCGCAGTCAGAGATGGCCTGAAAAGTTACTGTGATAAAGTCTACTCCACGAGCGACGTCAATCATATGTGGATTATAAAAAAATGTAAAAAATCTTCTTGAACAGCTATCCTCTAGCAGTCTTACCAATTGCCACAGCATACAAACTTTTGATTTTTCTACCCTTTAAACTACCCTGCCACACAATAAATTGAAAACAGTAATTGCTGATTTGATACATCAATGTTTCTGCACTAAAAACGGAGAACGCAGATACACTTACTTAGTAGTAGGAAAAGACAAAACACATTTTGTAAAGAACCACACTGAGTCAAACAAGAAGTACACTGAGAATGACGTAATCAAGATGTTGGAATTTTTAATAGATAATATTTTTGTCGAATTTGGAGGTAGCAATCGGGATTCCCATGGGAACTAATTGCGCACCGCTTTTAGCTGATCTCTTTTTTTTTCTCGTATGAGGCCAAGTTTTTACAAGGGCTAACACAGAAAAAAAAACAAAAACATTTAGCCCAGTCCTTTAATTTCAGCTTCCGCTACATAGACGATGTACTTTCTCTTAATAATCCAAAATTCAAGGAATATTTACACCAGATCTATCCCAATGAGCCTGAAATTAAAGAGACTACTGATACACCTACTTCAGCTTCGTACTTAGATCTGTTTATATACATTGATGCAGATGGACGTTTGAAATCTAAGCTACATGACAAACGTGATGATTTTAATTTCCCAATTGTGAATTTTCCCTTTCTGAGCAGCAATATACCTACCTCTCCAGCCTATGGAGTGTACATTTCACAGTTGATTCGTTACTGTCGCGCATGTAGTACAGCGATTATTTGAATAGAGCAAAAGCACCGTCCCAAAAGTTGCATAGTCAGGGATTTGTTCAGCCTTTGTTGCTTTCATCCCTTCAGAAATTTTATGGCCGTCACCATGATATCATTGACAGATATGACGTGTCTGTGTCCCAAATGAAAACGGACATTTTCAGCTAGATTTCACGCCTTCACGAATTTGACAAAACCGGTTTTGACCCAACCCTGGATTGACTCACTGATAGTGTGACAGGTGCCGCTAGCGGAGCAGGACATGCTTACCCTTCCGGAGCACCTGATGTCACTCCCGGTTTTCATGCGAGTTCACACTATGAGTTCCTTAGTTTTTAATGTCTCTTTTTATTTCCATGCTTGTAGCTGTCTCACGTCCTTGTTTTGTCTTCGTTTTTCTCTGTTGCCGTTTTGCCATGTCTTCGGATTTCGATTTTTGTAGTCTTAGCTTCCCTTGTTCCTTCGGTATTCTACTGCCGTTGTTTCTAAAGTCATATTTCCTTTCAGTAACAGCGTGTAAAATTCAATATATAAAATTGGTTTTGTGTGTAATGGATTAAAAACTGGCTGAATTCTATTTATTTTTTCTAAAAAAGAAACACTATTCAAATACAAGGAAACAGTGCTTCAGATTTTTTTTTTGGATTGAAAATAACATAAATTGAAATTTTAACTAGGGGAAGTAACAGATCTGTCCCGTTGTCTTTACCTAAATTTCCTACCATCAGAGTTTTTTTGTTTTGTTTTTGTTTTTGTTTTGAAAATGACTGAACTACCAGTGTGTCTTATTCAATACGGCGGGTGTTGCCATCCAAGATTAAAAATATTCAGCCTTTTACGTCACGGCAGAAACTCCTATACGAAGTAGGAGATGCTAACTCTTCCGATGCACCCGATTGCACGCATGGCCTTTTTTTTATTTGGTTGCTCATTTATGAATATGTGTTTTCATTTTCCTTTTCTTTTCCGTTCTTATGTAATGTTTGGCTTCTTTTTACTTTTTATTTTACTTATTTATTTTTTTAGACTTTCCGGTGTCACCCTTGTCCTTGGATTATTCGTTTGTTAGACTTAAGGTTTGGTTAACACCTACATATTGAAAAACTTGTACCCGTCTACTTTGACAATCGGGGCATGCCTGTCATTTCAAATTTCTAAAGACTACAAGAAGCATTTTTTTTTTTTTCAATTACTTTTCTATTTACCCGTGATGCTGATTTAGAGAAAATTTAGGCTAGCAGCTAAGATTGTTCAACGTCGCCATATGACTATGATCCTTGCAGACATATATTTACGGGGGATCTTAACATTATTGTAGATTAAGTTCTTTAAACAATTCTTTAGAAAAGGGACCTAAATATCGCCCACCTTCAAGAATAAACTGGCAAGCATTAATTCATATAATAAAGACGCAGTGAATAATTATTGTAATAATCATGAGTACAAACGAGAAAGTGCAGACAAACAAGCTCTAAATTTGTTTAAGGTTAAAATTATTACCAAGGTCCCCAACTGGATACATTCTTATAAAGATAATTATGCTGAATCACCTCCTAATCTGTCTGTAAATAGAGTTAAGTAAAAATGAATTATGATGGTAAAAGATATGTGTTTGTACCTGTTGACAAGTCTTCCAATAATGTTGCTTTAGTTTGACAGAAATGCTACATCGATGTCCAACAAAACCAGCTGGAAAAGTCAAAAACTTTCAGCCATTCCAATCGGGGCGAAAAAAAAACCTTAACCAAACAACATTATGAGGATACAGACATGCTCAAAGTTCCACCTATAGATAACACCTTGGGTTGCTAAGCTTCACAAAAATCCCTTCAAACAGTAAACTATATAGTAACTGTTCTACTTCTAATTTATCTATCCATTTAACTAGTGCACTTACCTGTATAGAGGAGTTGGTTATTATCAAAACTCTGGTGTAAATTACTTTTGGATTGTGAAATTTCTGTTGATATTTTAGTTAAATTTTAATAAATTGAAAGACCGGTCAAAGAGAGTTACGATTTTTGTACACTTTTTACTACCTTTCCACACAATTTGATTGAATCAAAATTGGTACAGCTTATTAAATGGTCTTTTGAATTTTCAGGTCTGCAGTTCATTTGTTCCAAAAAAAAGTTAAAATTCTTCCCTAATATTACCTACAAAAATCATGGTTCCTGGACATGTGATAATATGATTAATACACTCAGTCTTTTGCGGGACAACATTTTTTTATCGTGTTGGCACCACTATGTATCAACAGGTCATAGGTATTCCCATGAGTACAAATTGTGCACTCCTCATTGTAGATCTTTTTCCGCTCTTTTACGAGAGAGACTTCATGAAACGGAATCATACAATTTCAATTTTCTTGACGGCGACATTTCTCTAGCTCAATTTTGCTGGGTATATATTTCCCATCTGGTACAATTTGCACGCGTTTGTTCTATTGTTGTCGATGTTTATGAACATAACATAACTATCACATCCAAACTTTTACAACAGTGTTTGAGATTTCATACGTTGTGAATACATTTAAGAAGTTGTATAAATTGATATGAATATATATTATTTTAAGAAAGGATATGGAGTAAATGAACATGAGACCATAACACATAATATGTTAACTCCTTTTGCAATAATTCTAATGAGCTGTATGGCCATTTCGGAAATTTATTCCTCATCATATTATCTAAGTATAGCGTTACTCGACAACAGCTTATTACTAAGGGCATTTCTATTTTTTTTATTTTTTTAACGGAAATGTTGTCAAAAATACCCGAAGCTATTTGAAAAATCAAGAAAAACTAAGACGTAGCTTACATTCGTCATGTAATAGGGAATATAGATAAGATGTTCTGCTTGTTTTCTTTAACGTATCTTTGAGTCTAATGACTGAAAATTGCACGTACATACTGGCTTCTCATTGATACTGTCGATGGCTACAGAAACATATGATGATTCTAGACCAAACCCTTTGGAAAGTTGTGAGTTTGATTTCTCTTCCGTATTGCAACAGTGTTTAACAATGAGGTAGCCAGCAGATTAGCGACGAGTAGCCCTTAACCGATCTTTCAAAATTACGTATTGTCATTTTCTCTTTTGAAGTTTGTGGTCATGAACTTAGTATTCCACCTGTGTTGGAATTTGTCCGTATGTCTACTATATAAATTGTGACATATAATTGTAATTATCAGCCTTTTATATATTTGTTTTGCTTTATAAAACATACGTAATGTTTGATTATCAATTAGTCTAGTGCCATTTTGGAATTATATACTTTTTTTTTAATTCCAGGTTGAATGGAACGAAGGCAATTTCAATATTTCTTTGTGGTAGGCTTCGTGTTTGCAGTTACATCTGTTGCTTTCCATATTATTGCATTTGCAAGCAACGGTTATGGGATATATGACTATCCAAATTCAACATGGAAAATAGGGTTATGGTACTTAACCAGATGCGATAAAAATGGGGACTGTGAAACAATATCACGGAAAGAACAGTATGCTGCTTATGATTCATCAATCGAGAATAGTAAGTTATTTTCAAATCATTAGAAAACATTTATATAGGAAGCAACACTTAACTTGGAAAGTAATCTTAATGAAGCATAATATTGATGTTAAAGCGTAAAATATCGCAAATATAAACAATGAGACATTTTATTTTTATATAAACAAGGTAACATGTTATATTTGAAAAAGGAACGTTACACTGCGTTTCTAAATAAAAGTGTCAACAAGCGTCCGAATCGATCAAAGGAAGAGACCAGTAAAGAAAATCCATATAACATTCGACTGAATCAGGGAAACACAAATCCGACACATAACATTTTAGGCAAGCCGTCATATTCCGGACTTGGAACGGGCATTTTATAAATAAAATGGCGGGTTAAACCATGTTTAATGATGCATCAACCTCCCGCTTATATGACGACTAACTATAGCTTCTGTGTGCCCAGATTGTGTTAAATGTCAAAGCCATAATATTGTCATGGGGCACTACAGTAGCTTCTGTGTGCCCAGATTGTGTTAAATGTCAAAGCCATAATATTGTCATGGGGCACTACACTAGCTTCTGTGTGCCCAGATTGTGTTAAATGTCAATGCCATAATATTGTCATGGGGCACTACACTAGCTTCTGTGTGCCCAGATTGTGTTAAATGTCAAAGCCATAATATTGTCATGGGGCACTGCACTAGCTTCTGTGTGCCCAGATTGTGTTAAATGTCAAAGCCATAACATTGTAAGGGGGGACTGTACACTATTTCAATACGCCAATGTTTGACAGACCTCGAAATTAGTACTATAAAAAATAGTGTCTTTAATTTGTAGTGACTGACTCCAGCCAATTGATACATGTTATAATGAGCAAGATCATAGAATATTTCTAGGTGAATGACGGAGAGCAAAGAACAGTTGAAAAAACATGATTAAGTTGCGTAACAAGCTAGAACGGATCGAATGAAATACGACCAAATACCAAATTCTCTGTTGCGACTATGTACAAAATTAACCGGAACGTTTCAATTCAATTTTATTTTCTGATTTGACATACAACATATGGTTTAAATGTATTTATTTTATCGTGTTGGTGATCTGTTAACGGAAAAACAAGCTCCCGCACCTGGGAAAATTCATTTCGATATTATGTGAATTTTTGAAATCCCGGAATTTAACATACGAGTCAATGGGAGGCCGAATTAGTGGCGTGCCTCCTGTCAAAACCTAGAATTTTTCTCTAATAGGTTAAATCTTTTTGTCGTTCGATGTACAAGCCTTGTCTCATATAGGTAAAATGTTTTTGTCGCTCGGTGCACAAATCAAACAAAACGTCTTCAATAAAATTGGAAATAGGAATTGAATATTTATCAATCAAATCTGGATATCGTCCAATAAATTTCTTCAGAAAAAAAACTATTAATCTGCATTTCTCGAAGCCCTGATTTAAAAGTTTACGAATTAAACATTCGTGTCGTTTCAAAAAATCTTGATAGTGACTACATGCTCTAATTAAATAAATAGATAAAATTTGCATAGTCAAGAATCAAAAGACTGCCTTCCGCCGAAACTGAAATTGTACGTGTTTTCTTAGTTATTTATCATTTTACATGTATGTTATATTCTACTCACAAGTGTTTGAAATTCTTGAAATGACCTAACCGGCACATTCATTGTGAAATCGATGCATCAGTCAACGTTTGAACGTATATTTAACAGTATAAGACATAACTGTTTGGCTTGCTTTAAAACAGTTTTAAAATGATAAAAAAAATTATAAAAATGGTTCCTCAGTGTAATTCAAAATACCGAAAAATACACAGTTAAATAAACCCGATTGAAATATTGCTTGTCATTGCATAAAGTTAACAAAAATGTCAATTTTTCTATAAAAGATGCATGCACTATATTGAACCGAATTCCGACTCCAACAGTTAAACGAAAACTGAAAACTGAACTTACTATTTGTGAAAAATTGGCATTTTTTACATTTCATTCATATATAAAAATGCATCCACCTGGTGTTTCAATTAAAAGATGATTTTTTTCATAATTTGGTTTCAACTTCAAACAATTTACACTTGTATATATCATCACAGTGCTAAATCCTAATATTTTACTTACATAGCTGTCTCTACTATAGATATTAGAAGTAAATGGAGGTGATAACAAAATAAATTGCCCAACAAAATTGTCGAGAGCCAAAGTCTATGAGACAAAAATACAAGCAGCTGGAATCCACCAGAAAAATTGTCGACTGCAACGGTACTGACCGGGTACATACATTTCAAAAGAAATGATGGGCTTTACCGGTGTTTTTGGCTCGACAACCCCTCCCCCCAACCACCACCACCACCCCTCCCCCACCCCCTTCCATTGCGGTAGTGTCCGGTAGCAACTCAACTCAAATGTCGTTGACAGTTATAAGAAATGATCACACCACTGGCAGTATTAAGTAAAAAAGGAATCTTGAGTCAGAGTTCGGACCGAAACTTCATTTTTTTCCCAGAAGGGACGGATATCTATTGAAGAACTTCCTAATGATCGTATGAGACGGATTTTGTTTGAAGCCTTAATCTATAGGCCGTCACAGAAATAAATATGTCTAATAATTTATGGTAGCTCTTTCGCGTAATGAATAAACTATGAAACATACACTCCGTAAGCAGGAGAAGCTGAAATATTACTGTCCATGTAAGAAAAATTGACAACTTTAAAATTAAAGTCGTAAGTTTTGATACTTAAACTTATTGTTATAGATTAATTGATTCAGCCCCATCTTCACCGAACATAGCTAAAGCGTCATTGTCATTAGTTTTCCCCATCTATAAAGCAATACACATTATACTGCTATTTATACTTAATATGATGGCGACCATAGCTCTCTTTGGGTAGCAAGTTTATAGTTTTTCTTCTATCCTGGAACGAAAGTTTAAAACGTCTTTTGTATGTCATTTGTATGAAAAAGAAAGGAAATTTGGTAAATGTCATGGAGACAACATCCCATATCCAGGTTAAAACGACCAAAAACAAAGCATATGAAGAAAACATAAGCGTTTGTTATCACTTAACAAATTTTTGCATTCACAGCTATAATTTTTAAAATTTTAGCATTGTATTAATTTTTTGTAAATCATTCAGTTTGATGATGTTTAATTGCTATCTTTTTTTGTTTTTAGTGATTAACTACAGCAATATAGTGCGATGGCAAGTGGTTCATACAATAGAACTTTGCTGTTCAATTATTTGTGTTGTAATGTTTGGCATTGCTCTTTGCAAACATCGATACGACAGAAGGATTAGAATTCCGATTCTGACCTGCTCTTTTTTATCAGGTTTGTAGCCTCAAATTTACGTCAGATATATACCACGCAAATACTTATTTTTAAGCACATTTTTCAAGGGCGGAACAATCCTTTTTTTTACAAAATAATTGATGATATTTAACTGCTTTAATTTATTCATTTTATTCGTTAAAAATAGGAGGCCTTTCCATGATAAAAAAAAAATTCATGTCAGAACGATTCATTTTCATATACATATATAGGTATTTAATCAATTATCTGTGGATTCATAAGCAAAGCTTCATTTTCATTCTAGAATTGAACAGTCAGCCGAGACTATCGCATCTATGCCCGTCGTCAAGCCTCAATACTGTAGAACACCGTAAAATGTGGTAAAATGATGTGAGAGTCCTGGTATGTTTGATGACAGAAAACCTTCAGTATTACTTTATCTATCACAATAAACGGAAAACGTTTTCCTAACAATAACCCTAACTATCTCTTACCCGAACCTAGTATTGCATGTTTTTGCACCAATTGCGTCCATCTTTGATTTGTTCTGTAACTCGAACCTTCACCACTTCCTACGTTTCCAAAACTATTTTGTGTGCTTATTGTTCATTGTTTTCAGTCTGAATTATCTACTTTTGATGCTTTAATGACATTAACCTTAACTTTCTCTGGTAATTTGCTGTGCCTCTATCCTTAAGTAAAACCTTTTGTAATGTTTTCTAACATTTTTTTTTCTTCCGGTATGTTTCATTATCACTGCAGTAATGTTCTTCCAACACTCTCAAAAAAGCCTATCTTCAATTCTTTTCCAATGTTCTGTCTCTTGATTTCAACGTCCGTCTTACCCAATTTCTTTTGTTTTCGTATTCATAAATTTCTCCTGGTTCTTCTTTGTTGTGCAACATCAAATTGTATTTTATGCTATGTATCTTATTTATTTGTAGAAGTTATCTCTCTTATTTCTTTGTAGTTTCTTCAACAATATTATTACAATATTATCAAAATACAAATATAAATATTTCATTTTCGATCATAAAGTAGTCATGGATCGGGGAGCAATCCGTTTGTGCCTTTTAGATATTGTGGAAAATCATCAGGCCTAGAGGTGTAGCCGTTCATACTAACCCCCTTGTGAAACACAATTCTGTATTTTATGTTTTGGTTGAACTGTATAAACAATGAAATTAGTATCGACTTAAACAGCACAAGTGTCCAAGCTTTTACAAATAAATTTTGACTTGTTTGAGAAGTTTTTAAGGCAGCAATGACAACATCAAAATTCCCCAATATTTTTTTTAATTTATTTCGCATTTCTATTTTTGAGTGAATACAGAGTCACCTGCTCTTTCATTGTTAATTTGCCACGCGTGAAGCAGATCGTGCTTACCCCTCCTGAGAATCTGAACTTACCTCCTGTTTGCATTCTTTTCCTCAAAAGGTTTCTTTATTTCATCCATCATCCGCGTTCCAGTAAGTTTTCTGAATCGTTATGACATAGGTGCCTTGACTAAATTCGGCACAGGTCATACATTACGCAATAAAAAGTTTGTTGTTTATATTTAATTAAAGTATTTGGGTGTAAAGTCTTCTGGGTAGGATGACTGTGCGATTGGCCAACGATTAATACCGTTGGATATAAGTTAGCTTGTTTGGTGATGATGGCTGGCTGTCAAAGCTGTATTTTGGCAGTTCTTTTAATTTTTGGATATAAGGCAGAGACGTACGTTATGTCATTTCGTTCACTTATAGTTTAAACGCAATGGGTACTGCCCTGTGAAAATTTGACTACTATTTGACTACTAAATTTGAGTACTCAAAGGTAGTCATCATTAGTTGAAATTCGGTAAACTGTTATTTTCTAGAAATGCTTAGTTAAACTCGCATTCCTAGTCCCCAATCAGACATAATTCGTGGCTTCCACATATCGTTTTTCTTTACATTGTGTGTTGATGCACTCACTCACTGGATAACAGTGTGGGCATCCATACTATAGCTGTCCATTAAATTACAATATGCAGTTCTCTCTGCCTTCGTTTTTGTAGTATCTTCTCTCTAGGATTCAATTTGCTTGTTTTATTCCTTGAAGAACCTGAATTCACAGTAACCTCGGTATTTTGTTATTTATTGCATATTGAATGCAAATTGCTGACAAGTGTTTGATCCTTTGCATGGTCTTGGTTTTGTCTCTGAGTGCTATCCTTAGGCCGAAAACTATGAATTGTATCTGGTTTGATATATTATTTCTGAAGATCAAGCCCCTGGCTGACTTTACTGAGATGCGTTCCTGAAAATGGATATCCATTGCTTCATATCGATGGTTACCATCTCCAAAAACAATTGTCCAAATGTAAGGCTCTTTTCCATATGTCTATTTTGGAGTCACAGTAAGTGAGTTTTTTTCTGAAAGTCAGTTTTGCAGCATTTATAATCGGTTGATCTGTCTGTCTAGTTTTAATCCTGTGATAACATCTTCTTCAGGTAGTGTAGAGGGCTCAATACCGACGAATGGTTTTCCTTCCCATATAATAGATGTGATGATAAGAACCAAATTAGAAAGTTACTGCACGTTTTCAAATACCATCTGGTTTCTAATCACTGACTCGTCAGTACAGATTAAATCAAAACATGTCGAAGACATTAAACGAAATACACATAAAAATTGACAAAGAACGAATAACCAAAACGATCTAAATGGCAATCAAGTTTTAGTAGCAATGTAAAAAAAGAGCTTTCCAAGAAAGATATACTCTTCATTTTTTTACAATAGCACCATAGTACTGACTTCTTGGTTGGTGCATACCTCTCGGATTAATAACCATCAAGCAAAGGCGTTAACTTAGTGGTAATATTAACTAGATGCCCTAGTTAGTATACATGCTCATAACTTTCTTTGGATTTATAAGTTCAACCACGTTTGGCAATTAGATTGATTAAAGGCGACATTCGGGAATTACATGTACATGATTTGTTTAGTTTGCTATGATTGTTGACTTTACCCAGTGCCAGTACAATACTCTAGTATATGTACCAAACAGTAAGACTTGATATAATGTGCAATTATAGTTATTATTTTATATACTGAACAAGAAAAGGGTATTTTGAAATTGTAGTCGTTTAGTCTTTGAGAAGTAACGTACAGGACACTAAGGGGACTGATTTAATAGGCATTTGAAATTTTCGCTGGATTGATACGCTCTGTTAACAATAAAGGCAAAAACAGTTTTTGTCATGCTTTTGCCTAATATACCTATCAAAAATGAAAAAAAAAATGGAAACAGGTTGTCTACTAAACCAGTTCACAAACCCATTTCATAGTTTCAATAGTATCAAAAAAAAAATTGTAAATTTTGTTCAAAACTAAGGAGAATCTCCCTCATGCAAAGCTCTGTCCTTAGCTGATTTTGGCTTTATATTTAGATCATATTAGTTATTTGTTCTCTATCAGTTTTTACATATCTTTGAGTTTATGGTCTTCCAAACGTTAAGATTTTATCTGCACCGAAGAGACATAAGTTGTCGAAATGTGCATATGCAGAAGTTAAATTCACAGTAACTTCGGTATTTAGTAATTTGTTACCACTGGGTCGATGCCACTGCTGGTGGACTGTTAGTCCCCGAGAGTATTCACTGGCCCAGTAGTCAGTACTTCGGTGCTGACCCGAAAGCCGATTATATTTGAAACCTTACAATATCAAAAAAAAAACATTTGTAAATTTTGTTCAAAACTAATGAGTATCTCCCTCATGCAAAGCTCTGTCCTTAGTTGATTTTGGCTTTATATTTAGATCATATTGGTTATTTGTTCTCTATCAGTTTTTACATATCTTTCAGTTTATGGTCTTCAAATGTTTAGATTTTATCTGCACTGAAGAGACGTAAGTTGTCGAAATGCGCATATGCAGAAGTTAAATTCACAGTAACTTCGGTATTTAGTTATTCCTTAAAATAAACTTCAAAAAAATATCAAAGCTCACTATAAATGAGTGCAAATGGGCAAATTTGCATTTCAACGCAACAGGAAAAAAGGGAGTTAGAACAATAATCGCAAATTATTGATGTTCACAGACAAGCAATGCAAATAGAGGGTTGCATACCAAGTCAATGACCCATTGCTGACATCTTCATCTGACGCTTAAGGCCGTCGTACACTGCAGCGACTCCCTCAGCATTTCGAAAAGTGATGTCATAAGTGACTTTTTGTTTGAAGAAAAGTGATGATTTTTTTTTTGAGTAACAAATTTTTGGTTATGGTTCTTTGTTACACCATTATTTGTCAATATTTTGCATTGTTTTATTTATTTATTTATTTATTTATCTAAATAGGATATGAAATAAAATATGCAATTCTTTTGTGTTCAGTATATTTTTTTTCTTCTAAATAGTTCGTTTTCCGCTAAAAACAACCATTTGCAAAAGTTGTCCCGTTTTCCCGCACACTTGACATATGCTATGAACATTGTGATTGATGCATTTTAAACAGACTGTAGCGTCACCAGGTATTAATAGAGACTGTGCTTAAATGATTTACTCCATATTCTTTTATTCTTGTTTGTGTACTATTTTTGTAATGGTGAGTATTCTTTATTAGACTAGATTACAATATTATTTAGTATCGAAGATTATTTTGTATCTTGAAACATCGGTGTCTTGACTAACAGTTATCTTTACAGTACTGAAAGAAGTGGTTTCCTTAGATATGAGCTCTAATTTGCGGGTACATATAAACCGCGAAACAAAATCGAAACGAAACGAAACGAAATGAATCGAAACGAAACGAAATCAAACGAAATAAAACGAAATCAAACGAAACGAAACGAAATATAAATCGAATCGAAACGAAACAGTTAGAAACGAATTAGAAACGAAACATGATCGAAACGAAATCAAAATAAAACTGTGAAACTAAATAAAAAATATGCTCTTTATGGTTTTTATTGATATTTTAGGTAACGTTTTAGATAATTAAGATAATGTGTTCCGTACACCATTTTTGCACAAAAACTTGAAAAAAGACTGCATCATCAATTTCCAACTCTAAAATTTGCACTTCATTTTGAAAAATAAAACGGCCATGGATAAATTGATATGTAGTTATAAAGTTTATTTGAAGTAAAACCTTCTTTTCACACAAGTTTTATTTCACCCAAAAGAATGGCATCCACGATAGGAAGCTTGAAGTAGACATCGAAGCAAACTTTTTTGGTCGGAAAGGGCTATCTTTGGCCAATGAAACTACACAAGAAAACGGATTGTAACTTGTATTCACCTTGTATTCACCCGGACCATTCGTATCTCATATAAAATGATGTAACGAGTTTTACAATTATGAAAACGCATTAGATTCTCTGGTATGAAGATCACAGCCATATAGACCAATGAAGACAAGAGATAACTAAAGATACTAAAAATTGCACTGGTCTGCTAGTATATAACAACGTGAGATATCCAACTAACCATACCAGGGCTATGACACTCCATGAAGAAGTCAGTCAGACGATCCATGGACAAGGAGTTTTATGTTGAATAAAATCAAAGTGCATCCATCATGCTACTGTACACCTAAAACCTGGTTTGCATATAGTAGTGAAGATCTCGGAATAGTTTTCCAATATTATCAATTTCAAGCAACATTCCTGTTTACCAGTTCAACCATGGAATGCTAGATTTTAAAGAACATACCTGAACTATTATGACCAAGTTTTGTTAGATTTGCAAAATTTTGGTTAAGAGGAGAAATGTTTGAATGAGTTTCTAAAGGATCCAATATCAAAATGTCTTCCCCATTATAAGTAATCTTGGATGAAGTCGTGACCTGCCAGAGAACCTTTTTGAAGAGGAAATGGGACGAATATTATGACCTTTATATAGTAATTATGACTGACTTTGGTTAGGGCACTCTATTTTCAGCAATGATCGATCTTTTTGAATATGTGTCACCAGGGGTTCAATGTAATGTTTAACACTGGATTTCATCTTGGATTTAGGGCTGACATTTTGGATTTTTTTTTTTGAAGACGACGTTAGTGAATCGAAATTTCATTGTCCTCCGTCTTCTGGTGTTCGTGCTTTTGCCTTGTCTCTCGACTTTAATTTATGTAATCTTGTGCTTTGTTCTTTTGGTATTCTACTGCCGATGATCCATAGATTGGTGATCGCATTGTTGAACATAAACAGAGCGTCACCCATAGAAAGGATTGCCCAGTAGGTGAACATTTTTCGGCGAACTAACCACAGCATACTGGACATGCATGTAATTGTCCTTATACAAACTAGTTCAGGTGAGAAACAACGACAGTTCCTTGAATAAAAAAAACATTTATTTTCTTGGAACTGCATGAATGTTAAAAAGCAGTCTATTTTATTATTTTTATTTATGTATTGAAGTTTAATATTTTGCATAGTACAGAAAACTGATGTTTTAATTTTATTTTCGTTTCTGATTATGTTCAAGATTTTGCACGATTTTTAATGGTAATCTCTGTGACATCCCATTAGGTCTGCCTTCTCTCGTCATTTCCACCGTCTTTTCCCTATTCCAGCCCAGTAGGCTACTGGACGAAGGTCATACGGCCAAAACGTTTGACAGTCATCCCTTCTTTCTATTTTTTGTCATTTTTATATGTTTTTTAATTTGAAAATTTTTTTTTCACTTTTTAATCGTGGCCAACTATATCATTTTTAGCTCACCTGGCTACTGCCAGGCTGAGTTTTGCCATCACTTTGCGTCCGTCGTCCGTCCGTCCGGTGTAAACTTTTCATTCAAAGATCTGTTCCTCTGAAACTACTTGGCCAATTGGAACCAAACTTGGCCATAATAGTCCATGTTTGGTCCCCTATAAAAAAGTGTTTCTCAGATCCGTGCAATATTCAAGATGGCAGCCAGCGAGAAACACCGCAATGAGATATCTGTTTCCCAGATGACAACAGATCTTTCTCTTTGCCACTAAAGTTTGATTTTCCTCTACCGGATTTGACTTTTCTACCGGAGTTTACATGTTCAACTCGGCGGGTGTCTTATAAGAAGCAGGAGATGCTTACTATACCGGTGCACCTGATCTCACCCATGGTTTTTATTGGGTCCGTGTTGTTCATTTTTGTATATGTGCGTGTCTTCATTTTCTTCTTTGTGCCGTGCTCGTGTTATGTCTTCTTTTCCTCGTTTTTCCGACGTTGCCATGGTCCTTTGGTTATTCTTTTCAGACTGACAGTTCAGTTCTCACTTACTTTAACATTGGACCCTATGGGAAACATATTCAAAGATTTTCTCCAATGCAACTATCGAGCCAATGGAACCAAACTTATATGGACCCCTGAAAAGAATTATTTTTTCAGGTTCCAACTTTATCCAAGGTGGCTGCCAGAAGGGAACATAGTTTAACATTGGACCCCATGGGGAACACCAACAGCGGTCTTCTCCCCTTAAACTAATTGGGCATATTTGAACTATAGCAATTATATATATGTATATTGGCTTTTAACATAAAATATCTATGTTAATCAAGGACCAGGTGAGCGATACAGGCTCTTGAGAGCCTCTTGTTATTTTGTTCAATAGTCAGTTTGTGTCCATTGCACAACATATATATATATATTTTTAAACAATGTAATACGCTAATGAATAAATGACAAGACAAATGCTAAAGAGGCAAATAATTTTACTGACACACATTTTCATTCTTAGTATATATGAATGGCAATATTATAAATGTATGGATTCTTACATCCTGAACTAGTACTTTGCGTGTACTATAATTATGCAATTACCCTATTTTAGCAGATAACAAATCGTACACTGCACTGAAAGTATCAGCTTATAAAATAAAATAAAATAGTCTGCATGTGTCCAAGAATTGTATATCGTGTAGTTCTTCCGACCTTCTTTGCGATATCAAATATGAAATATGCGTACTCAAGTGGACGGATTTATATTTCATCATTGATGTCATTGATATAAAAGATTATAAGCAATAACTTTTATTCAAGAATAATCAAGAATAAATATCGTTTCGTTTCGTTTCATTTCGATTTTGTTTCGATTTATTTCGTTTCGTTTCGTTTTATTTCGATTTCGTTTCGTGGTTTATATGTACCCCTAATTTGCTTGTTCACGACGTTTTGCAGCATTTTCATCTATAATAAATGATGAACATTGAGTTACTCGACGGTGTTATTTTTTTTGCAGATAGAAACTTGTTAATCAATTAAAATATCGCTCACAATCAATACAGAGTATCCAGCAGCGAATTTCTCTACAGTAAGGACATAGAGTACAGGTCCCTGATAAATAAGTGTTAAAATGCTTCCCGGATATAGCATGTATTTTATATCCTAATTGAATTAAATGCCATCGTTGATTTTTGCTACTTTATTGAGAGATACCTTTGCCTTGGTAAAAAGTTCAATGCTATTTCCGCTTAAAGGACTTGTCTAGTTTTGTTACATAGGGCAGTAAATTTTTGGTATTGCTTTTACTTTGGTCTGTCCGCAAAACAAGTTGTTTTTGCTGCTTTATCCTAATTATACATCGTTTTTCCTTTAAGAAACCTCTTATTTAATCACCCTCCAATCTTCTGTCTGCTGTATAACGGGTAAATAAATGTAATCTGCGGACAACAAAAATTTCCTTTTATACGGCATTCATTCATATATACCACTAACATCTCCATACTTTATATTGCCAAATTATCTTACAACCGACTTGATGAGTGCCTTCATGTTGTTCTTGTTCACAAGCTTGATACAATTTTTTTTTTCTGTCAGGCAACAGATTTCAGTGATTGTGAGAGAACTATGGCAGTTTATTTACGTTTGTTGACGATCCCGCGTCTATGACTAGTGAATACCTAGAAATTTCTTTGTTTGACTTCTAGCAATGAATTCCGCTCAAACAAGTGCTAGGAACAGTCTTGAACGTAAACTAAATATCGAAAAACGATAAAAGAATATGGAGTAAATACACATAAGTCTTTTAAAATACATGGTGTAAAACCAAGTAATAAAATAACTTTTTTTATTGCTGTTCTTCATTTTAAAGTAACAATGGGGACTTTAACAATGAACTTTGTTGACACCTCATAGTAGTTCAACACAGAACATACCAATTGTGTGAGTGTAATTCATTGCTAAATGTCGAAGAGCCCTACTTCCATGTTTCTGTTTATAATGGATGCAGGATCGTAAACAAAACATTAAAATCAAATGGAAAGGCGTTTTGAATTTTTTTGTCGTCCGTTGCCAGACAAAAAGACTAACAGATGACAGCCATAATATGAACAACCAAAGGGCACTGATCGAGTAAATTGCAAGAAACGTTAATAAAACAATAATAAAATGGTAAGATATTTCCACTATAAACAGGTGGTCAGAACATCATTTTGGTAACAACAAAAAATGAAATGACACCATTTGAAAGTATGATAATGTATCCATATGAATAATTCTCTCAAAAAAAGTACACTATGTCTAGAATATATCGAGGGAATCTTTTAATGGACTGCACACGGAAGGAGACCCAAACTTCAAGGGAATCTTTTAATGGACTGCACACGGAAGGAGACACAAACTTCAAGGGAAACTTTTAATGGACTGCACACGGAAGGAGACACAAACTTCAAGGGAATCTTTTAATGGACTGCACACGGAAGGAGACACAAACTTCAAGGGAATCTTTTAATGGACTGCACACGGAAGGAGACACACTCTTCAAGGGAATCTTTTAATGGACTGCACACTGAAGGAGACACAAACTTCAAGGGAATTTTTTAATGGACTACACACGGAAGGAGACACAAACTGCAAGGGAATCTTTTAATGGACTACACACGGAAGGAGACACAAACTTCAAGGGAATCTTTTAATGGACTGCACACTGAAGGAGACACAAACTTCAAGGGAATCTTTAAATGGACTGCACACTGAAGGAGACACAAACTTCAAGGGAATCTTTTAATGGACTGCACACTGA
>MJUU01051061.1:6270-26654 GCA_002080025.1 Modiolus philippinarum | reverse complement strand
TTCTTATTTAATAAGTAATCTCTTGTAAAATCATTAGCTTGGTTCCGAATGCAAGACAGGGTCAAAATGCAGTTTTGATATACCCCATGTTGAATATTTTTCCATAGGCCTAATGTTAATTGCCATCGAGAGGGGTATTAGAAATGAGCTTATTTCAGTGGAATGAAGCAATGTTTTGAAAAAATACACATATGGTTAAAAACTACAAATGTTCCAGTGATGAAAGGTATCAAATAGATTATCCTTTTACTGAATTTATTTTTAGCAAATCAGTAGGCCGATTTAAGGCCTTAATGCAACCCATCCTTTCATTTCATTCTGATCATTTTTAATTTTTTCCCGCCATTTTTAAGGTTTAATCACGTGACAGCTGTCCTCACTTACCTTAAGATAAATTAAATGATCTTTTAGTCTTCTGTTAAATGTACCCCTAAAGTTAAGGGACGAGTTAGCACAAACACTTGCGTTACTTTCATAGACATACCTGTGATCGAGTAGAACATTATACTTGTATTTTTGTACATAACGCCTTATCATTACCACTGAC
Source organism: Modiolus philippinarum (assembly GCA_002080025.1). Lineage (NCBI taxonomy): Eukaryota > Metazoa > Mollusca > Bivalvia > Mytilida > Modiolidae > Modiolus > Modiolus philippinarum. The sequence continues at coordinate 26,107 of MJUU01051061.1, read as the reverse complement.
GACAATCTGATCATTTATTTGCGGATAAGAATTTAACATTTCGCTATATTGTTGCTGTTAGTTTGCTCAATAACCTTCTGGTGTCGTATGGAAGGCTAAATTTCCTGCCCCTACCCATTTCTCCAATTTTCCAGTGGCAGTCAAAAGTCGTTGCCCAGGTTGTCCCTTCCACCTTTATTTCTTTCTCCTGATACTTTCAATTTTTTGAATTGATTAACTTGTTCTCGTCCTGATATAGCTGAAATATTGCTCATTGGACGTTAAACTCTAACTAATCAATCAATCAATTCTTTTTTTTGAATGGGTACTTAAATCTTGTACATCGAAGTAAACAGGAAATTAAAGACTCTCTTTCTCGGAATTGACAAAGATGGAACGCCAACGAGCATTTACAACAAATGTAATGATTTTCATTCAAATCTCTTAAATATGCCATTCCTGTGAAGCTACCATATTCCTTCTGTCCCTGCATACGGCGTATACTTTCAAATCGTTGGTTATCATAGTCCGAATGTAAATAGGGTTACCAAATTCAAGTTCGAGCTTGAGCAAATTCATTGTGTCATTCGTGTCGGCCTTACACTTAAAAGTTGCACAGTGTAGGCAATTGAAGCAGTTATCGTGGAAGGATGTATAAACAAAGTAAAGCTTCAGTCTTTATCACTTCACTAATCAATAATTTAGATAATGGGGTCATTAACAAAATTACGGAATAAAGTTGTCTAGAGACGAAGTCCATGAGACAAAACCACATCAGGTGGTAACAACCGGAAATATTGTCGACCACAATGGTCCTGAATTGTTAAAGGTATTTCAAAACAAATGGTGGGTAAAACATGTTGTATGGCGCTCCACCCCTTTTCCATTTCGGTAGTGTTCGGGAACAGATCAACAGCAATTAGTATTTTACATTTTTACTATTCATCCTCGAAACCGAATACGAATCCGAAACCGAGACCGAAACCGAAACTATATTATACAGAATGAGTTTCTCTTTTACTGCATGTATAATCAATGTCTGATGGGTTTCTGTTTTAAATCTATACAGTAGATTTAAAACATTATTTAAAAATACCATGTAATTGAAGAGAATTCATGATAAATATGGTTTGGTTTCAAGATTTGCTTCTTAAGTATAATCATGAACAAAAAGATTTACATACATAATCTATTATTGGCAAATACTTCTTATAACTATATTTATAAAAAAATCTTTTTTTATCATCTATTTGAAGAGACTTTGTCTCATATGCATTTTTTCCACATCCTTTTATTGTTTATTCTGTATGTTACTTGTTTAATTGTTGAAGGGGCGTTGTAGGCATCTTAATGGCTCAATCTGAGTAAGGCATAACACCGCAAAATTCATCTCTTAGTTAAGATAAGAAAGCAAGAAAGAATGTTTTCTGACTTTTTTGTATCGTTAGGTTTGTTGATATGAATATTTTGCGTTCTCTGTTTGCATTTATTTTGTGTCTTTAAACGTTAGTGAAAGACCAAAAGGTTCATACAAGAAGATCCAAAATTCTTTCATAAATTTGAATTAAGATACAATTCATAATCAAAACGAACGTAATTCTAGTCTCGATAGATACCAAAAACAAAATGCGAAAAAGTAAAACCTACAAGGAACAAGAGGCTCTCAAGAGCTTGTATCGCTCACATGGGTCCTATGCCAAATTGATGGTCCATCTTTGGTACATAAAAATCAGAAACATTTTTATAAAATTGAATTAAAATTGTTAAAGCAGTTTCAGAGAAGATTTTGGAATGCAGTTTCAAAACTTTAAGGGCCTATGTTAATCTACGTTCCCTGCTGGCAGCTATTTAACAGTTTCAGAGCAGAAGATCTTTTTACGCATTCCCCATTGGGTCCTATGTTAAAAACTAAGTTTTGCCACTGGTGGCCATGTCGGAAGGCGGATCAGCACCAAAGTAACAAACTTGGTCAAAATCTCACAAGTTTCATTTATGCAATGTTTAAATTAATCCATTCAGTGGTTTTCTATTATATCTTTATATGCATTTCCCCTTAGGGTCTAATTCATTGCTGGAGGCTATATTGGATGATGGATCAGCACCGAAGAAACAATACTTGGTCAGATTCTCATAAGCATCATGTATGCAAAGTTTGGTTTTAATCTATTCATCAGTTCTCTAGAAGAAGATCTTCTGTTAAATTAAGTTCACAGTTCACAGTGACACTTGGTCAGCACCTGACAGGCATCATTAATGCCATGTTTGATTTAAATCCATTCAGCAGTTCTCTATAGATCTTTGTGCGCATTTCCCATAGGGTCCAATGCTGTGGGTCATATACGATGACGGATCGGCACCTAAGTAAAATACTTAGTCAGCATCCCATAAGCATTATCAATGCCAAGTATGGGTTAAAGCAATTCAGTGGTTCTTAAAAAGAAGTTCTTTGTACGCATTTTACAATTGGGTCCAATCTTAAAATTTAGTTCCCAGCTGGCGGCCATATTGGATGACGGATCGGCACCAAAGTAGTAACACTAGGTCAGCACCTCATAAGCATCATTCATGCCAAGTTTGGTTCAAATCCATTTATTTGTTCTCAAGAAGTTCTTTGTATGCATTTTCCGATAGGGTCCAATGTTGAAATTAACATCCCCGCTGGTGGCCATGTTGGATGACGGATCAGCACCAAAGTAACAACAATTGGTCAGCACCTCATCAGTAACATTCATGCCAAGTTTGGTTCAAATCCATTTGATGGTTCTCAAGAAGTTCTTTGCATGAATTTTCCCATTAGGTCAAATAGTAAACTAAGTTCCCCGCTGGCGGCCATCTTGGAAGAGGTCGGAAAACTTGAACGTGTTCAATAAAGTATAGTCCTTAACAAGCTGAACATTTTTGCAATTTAAACTTGACCTCTATCTCAAAGCGTTTTTGAAATATAGGACAAAAAATAAAAAATCACGAAAATTTGACAAATAAAGGGCCACAACTCATAAATAGGTACTTGGATTTTCTTCAAAATATCCATGTGGGTAGATCTTAACATGCTGAACATTTTTGCAATTTAAACTCAACCTCTATCTGTTATAGTTTTTTAAATAAAAAATAACTCTTAGACGGGTCATCAGATTTTCTTCAGAATTTCAGCATGGGTAGATCTTCTCATGCTGATCATTTTTACTTCGTGTCAGATTTTTGATATCTGTAACGGTTTTTGAGTTATTTGCCAAAAACTGTAATTTACCCCTATGTAATTTACCCCTATGTTCTATTTTAAGTAACGGCAGCCATGTTGTTTGACCTAAGACATACAAAATAATAAATTTGAAACTAGATACCCTAGTGATGAATAACTAAATACCGAAGTCACTGTGAATTTACTTTCTGCATATGCGCATTTCTACAACTTATGTCTCATCAGTGCAGATAAAATCTAAACGTTTGGAAGACCATAAAATCAAAGATAATGGAAAACTGATAGAGAACAAATTACCAAAGTGATCTAAATTTAAAGCCAAAATCAGCTAAGGACAGAGCTTTGCATGAGGGAGATACTCCTTAGTTTTCAATCAAATTTACAAAATTTTAGATATTGGAAGGTTTCAAAAATATGATGATTCATTATAAGTTTGGTTCCATTTAACCCAGTGGTTTCAGAGGAGAAGATTTTTGAAAGTGAGCTAACGACGGACGGACGGACGGACGACGGACGCCAATTGATGGCAATAGCTCACCCTGGCATAGCCAGGTGAGCTAAAAATGAATAAACAGATTTGTTATTTGTATAAGCTATCAATCGTATTCAGTGGTGCTTGTGACCATTTTTGGGTCCGAACGAACAGCAGATTCGCCGTTGTAGATAAAAATTTTAAAAAAAGGTATATAATTTAACAAATCTTTAGAGAGAAGTTTTTTTTTGATAGTTAGATTTTAGTCTATAGTTAAAACTTGATCCTTATTCAGTTTTTAATTTCTTTTATCATATCCTTTGAAGGAGTTATATATATTGAAATATGCAAATTTCATGAATTTTAGGAAGAAAAACGTCTGAAAAAGTTGGATTTTTATTTTGCAGGTTAAGCTCAATCACTAGAAATGAAAAAAAAACAGTTGTTTTTACATTCTTTATCATTATATACTTTTGAGTCAATCCTTTATGTATCGATAAACAAATTACGTGAATTTTAGCATAAACAAGTTATAAAAAGCAAGATTTTAAGTCTGTGGTTTATACTAAATTTTCAAATAAAACAACTAGGTCTTTTGTAAATTTTATTCCATACATCCTTCCAAATAAGTTTTATTTGTTGCAATATACAAATTTCATGGCATATAAAAGATTTTAAAAGTAAGATTTCTAGTTTGTGGCTTAAACTCAATATTTAAAAATAAACATAACAATTATGTCTTTTTAGCTCACCTGGCTATGCCAGGATGAGCTTTTGCCATCACTTGGCGTCCGTCGTCCGTCAACAATTTCAAAAATCTTCTCCTCTGAAACTGCTGAGCCAATTGTAACCAAACTTGGCCTGAAGCATCACCAGGGTATGCAGTTTAAAATTCTGTTCGATTAGTCCGAAGACCAAACAACATGGCTGCTGTTACTAAAAATAGAACATAGGGGTTAATTGCTGTTTTTTGCAAATAACTCGAAAACCGTTACAGATATCAAAAATCTGACATACGGGTAAAAGTGATCAGCATAGCAAGATCTACCTGCCCTGCAATTTTTAAGAAAATCCGATTACCCGTCTTTGAGTTATTGCCCTTTTTCCGTAAAATTTTCAAAATTTGTGCATTTTTTATTTTTTATTTCAAAAAGTGTAACAGATAGAGGTCAAGTGTAAATTGCAAAAATGTTCAGCATATCAAGATCTACCTACCCTGAAATTTTGAAGAAAATCCCAAAACCCTTTTAGGAGTTATTGTAATTTTTAAAATTTTCGTATTTTTCATCTTTTATTTCCAAAACTATAAAAGATGAAGGTTAAGTGTAATTAATTTAAACATAGTTTATTGTCAAAAAAAAAAACAGACAAAAGGATTAGGCACGAGTTCTAAAACTCAGAAAGCCCTTTCCATTACATACATTGCAAAAACATAATTACATATTACAATTAAGTACTTTTTTTCAAAAATACAGTAAACACAGAGAAGCATGTTTATATGCATTAAAAAGACACAATGTAATTGATTATGTATATAAAGATCCATTAATCGAATACACCTAAAATTGTGTGACAAGATGTTGTATATCTGCCACGTATTAGAAATCTGGAGACATACTTATCTAGGATACATGAATGAAGGAAAATGATGTGAGTAGAAATTTGATTTACATAAAAAGTTTGTCAAAGTATTGTGTCTCGGAGAAAAAAATGTTATTAATTTCTGACGAAAGCGAAAAAAGAATGGAAGTGAATTTCAGCTTAACCCTGGGCAAAAGCACGCTAATGATTTTGAATAAATCGACCCGATTCGTGGATAAATACTTGTACATGATTAAAAATAAAACAGTTTATCTCAAAGTTGTAATTTTCATCACCAAACAGTAAAGTATTTAATGTGAACGGCACATTTAAGTGATACAAACTGGTTTGTAGATTATTTCTGATCAAATTATGGTTAACACAGTTTAAAAATAATGTCCGACATTTTCAATTGGTGCACCACAGCTACACGACTGATCTGTTACAATATTTGATCTAAAAAGATCATGTTTTAATGCACTGCAATTATTACGTAAACGTGCATGAATTACACTCAGGTATCTATCTCCAGTAGAGAAATAAAGAGGGGGTTTATCGTTGCTAGGGTATACCATCCGGTCTCAATATAGAGTGATTGAGAACTGGAATATGAGGTTAATCCCGTTACAATTCTAGCCGCCTCAAGTTGAATTCGTTCTAATCTGTCCGAGTTTACTTTACCACAGTTATCCCATACCTCACAACCGTATTCAATGACGGGTCGGATAAATGTTAAATAATTTTTTTCTTAGTATTCTTTATTAAATTTGAATTTAAGTTTACGTAAAACATTTAGTTGCATGGCAGATTTTTCAATTATATTGTCGATGTGACGTGTCCACTTACAATCTGAACTAAATATTAATCCCAAGTGTTTATGATTTTCAACTGGTTCAATAAAGGTGTTTTCAAAACTAAATCTAAAATCCGAATGGCTATGCCCTGTATTAAAAACCATTATATATGTTTTTTGTGGATTAAGTTTTAGAAGCCAATTGGCTGACCATTTAGCAATATTGTTAAGATCAGTATTAGTCATACCAGTTAATGTTCGTTTGTCGTGAGCTGTGCGACCAATTGAAGTATCGTCTGCAAACAATCGACACAAACCTATCATGTCATCAGCTATATCATTTATAAAGATTAAAAATAATAATGGACCTAACACAGAACCATGAGGGACACCAGCATGTAAATTTCCAATCTTTGATTTTGAATCTTTAAAAACTACCTTTTGCGTTCTTTTATCCAAATAACTATACAACCAAGAAAGAAGTTTTCCTTTAACACCATATCTTTCCAATTTGTATAACAAACCTCTTATCCAGACTCTATCGAATGCCTTACTGACGTCGCAGAATATAATACTTGTTAGATGATTAGAATTCAATGCCAACAAAATTTCATGATATAATTCAATAAGTTGATGTACAGTTGAAAAACCAGGCAAAAACCCTGACTGAAACTTGTACAGCAGTCTATTTTCAAAACAATGGTTAAAAACAAATTTATAAACTAATTTTTCAAGAACTTTGCTAACACTGGATAAAAGAGCCACTGGTCTATAGTTAGATACGAGTGATTTATCACCCTTTTTAAACAACGGAATAACATGGGATAGCTTCCAGCTTGAAGGAAATACGTGACATTTCAGTGATTTGTTAAATAACATGCAAAGCGGTCTAGCTATTTCATTTTTAACTGCAATAAGCATTCTGTTACTTATTAGATCTGGACCGATGGCCTTGTTGGGGTTTAAGATTGATAACACATCAATTATATTTTTTTCAAAAATAACGATTTCAGAAATGACGGCACAACCTCTATCATCAAAATCTGGCATAGGTTTCTCATCGTGATCTAATTTGGAAACTGAACAGAAATATTTGTTAAGTAGATCACATTTTTCCTCATTGTCGTAAACAAGATTCATATTATTGTCTGGGTTGTGCAAAGGGGGGATGTTATTACTTGGGTTTTCATCTCGAATTAACATGTTGATAGTTTTCCAATATACCCTGCTATTAGTACAATCTAAATCTGATAATGATTCGTTAATACTAGAGTAAAATTTTTTCTTAGCATATTTTTTCATGTTATTAACAGTGTTGCGTTGTTTCTTGTATTTCAGGTAACAAGTGTCAGTTTTATTTTTTAGATACGTTTTTCTAAATCTATCCCGAATTCTAATTGCTTTCCTTAAACAAGAATCAAACCAAGCTTTATCGTTTTCACGAACCACAATATTTTGGAAAGGTATACATTCTTTGCAAATTTGAAGAAAAGTATCAGTAAAATTTTGACAAGCTTTATTTACATCAGTTTGACGTTCAATAATTTCATACCAATTCGTTTCTGCCACTCGTTGTCTCAACAACTCATAATTACCCCTTTTGTAATTCCACACTGACCTAAGGAAAGATTTTTTACAGTCATATCCTATGTCGATTGTTACATAAGTCCCGTCATGGTCACTTGTTTGTCTGTCTACAGGAACTGTATCACTGTCAATTACAGGAATACTATCTGTTACTAAAATTGGATCAAGTAACGATTCTGTATTACCAAAGAAATTTGTAGGTTTGGTGATTATATTTGAAAGTCCATTTAATATTAAAATGTCATTAACTGAACTAGGTAACTGTCTTAAAAAAATTTTATTCAAATCACCCAAAATAATAACATTTCTTGTTTCATCCAACGCTCTTTTAATGGATTGATCAAATATAGTCCAAAAATTAGGTCCAGAGTATCTTTCGGACCTGTATGTGACATTTAGTATAAATGTTGCTTTTTTAGTATTTAACTCAACCACATGGACTCAATATTCAAATTTTCTAAATCTTCTCTTCTTTTGAAAGAAAAATTGTCAGTAAAATAGACAGCTATTCCACCCCCTGACCCGTTCCTATCTTTTCTTACTGGGCCCTGAAACCCAGGTATTTGTAGATTACTAGAAGACACTGAATCATCCAAATGTGTCTCAGTGAAGAATAATATACCAAAATCATCCAGTAAGTGACTTATATCAGGAATTTTATTTCTGATGCTTCTAATGTTCATATGAAAAATAGACAAAGAATCGTCAGGTTGTTTAATGCTGCTGGTATCTCCAGGGCCTGGGTTTAGTTTGACATCACCACATAAGATAATTAGATTAATGAACAGGATAAGCAAACATATATTTTCAAAATACACACATGACAAATTGTACAGTTTCACGATATGCTGTTTGAGTAAGGTAAAGAAACACAATAAAACATGAATGGATAATTCATAAACATAAAAACATCTTCTGCGAATTGGATTCATACTGTTGTAAAATAAACCGATTACCACTCTGTGCTGTATTGCAGCACTACCCATTATCAAAACAAAAAGGCACGAAAATGCTATTTCCATGCCATACATTGTACAAAGTAACACATAAATGAAAAAACAGAGCAGTAAAGATGAGATGAAGATCACCAGGGTTAGTGAAATTTAATGTGAACAAAAAATTTAAACATATATACAAATGTATAGTTTGAAACAAATTTGAATACATGAAGTATTCCGAATGTTTAAAAGGGCTAACTTTCCTTTATTCAAGATAAAAATGTATTACAAATAAATTTAATAACAAAGGAAAACAAAGAAAAGAAAAAGAAACAGCCACACGATTATGTAATTTTTTTCCGAATTGTTAATAAACATTTACTAGAACATTTACGCTGATTACAGTGAATAGTTTTCCACTATAATTAAATTGGGGATATTTAAAGCTGACAGAACCAGTTTTCAATAAACTGTACGCTAAATATAGACAACAATGTTGTTACTTTCCCACGACCTTTATATGTTGACCTACATGTAGGGGTCAAATTTACGCATAAACTGTTGTAGTAAAGAAAACTATATAGTAAAGAAAATATATAGTAAAGAGAATATAAAACATACTAAACAAACTGATAGTATTTGGTGAGGCACTGAATAAAGATAGATAAATAAATAGATAAAAGATAAATAAATAATTAATAACTACATAATTGAATAAAACAAACAAGTATAGTCACATACTTATGGTTTGATTGTTTTTAGTTTTATTTACAAAAATAAAGTATCCGTCGTCTATTCCAGTCTGGAAATGTCATCTTCGTTTCGGATTTTGCTAATTTTGCCATTTTCTGTTTGTTTTATCAAGATACTACCATCATGAGTCCATAGCGCAAAAATTTTTCCTTCGTACCTCAGCTTGTTCAACCTTTTAAGCATATTTTAACGTTTTTTTTTATCAAATTCTCTGTTATGTAGATCTTATCTGGATTGTTTTTCAGGTTGCGTTTTCTACTGTACACAAGTTGTCTTTTACGATAACTTAAATGCGTACTATAATGGACATCTTACCATCAACAGCATCACCAATTGGATGGCTTCTGCCAATATCATCAATTGATAAATCTACGTTTAGTTGATCTTTACATATCTTACAATGTAAGAATGAGTTTATCAGTATCTATATTTCTCCCCTTTGTTACAGTTGGTACTGGCACATTGTTAAACCGAAGACTTGTTCTTCTAGAGTATAGGTTAAGTGTAAATTGATGAAATGTTTGCAATGCTGTGGCGACTTCAAAACTGATGTTGAAAATTGTTCCTTGACCGCCATTTTCAAAATGGCCGCCAAAAAAGGCGGGAAAATTCAGTATTGTCCGATTTCAATGAAATTTGGTTTCCAAATAGATATTGATGTTGCGACTTCAAATCCGGTGTTGAAAATTGTTCGTTGACCGCCATTTTCAAAATGGCCGCCAAAAAAGGCGGGGAAATTCAACATTGTCCAATTTCAATGACATTTGATTTTCAAATAGATATTGATGTTGCGACTTAAAATCCGGTGTTTAAAATTGTTCGTTGACCGCCATTTTCAAAATGGCCGCCAAAAATGGCGGGGAAAATTCAACATTGGCGGATTTCAATGAAATTTGGTTTCCAAATAGATATTGATGTTGCGACTTCAAATCCGGTGTTGAAAATTGTTCGTTGACCGCCATTTTCAAAATGGCCGCCAAAAAAGGCGGGAAAATTCAATATTGTCCGATTTCAATGACATTTAGTTTCCAAATAGATATTGATGTTACGACTTCAAAACCGATGTTGAAAATTGTTCGTTGACTGCCATTTTCAAAATGGCCACCAAAAAAGGCAGGAAAATTCAACATTGTCTGATTTTAATGAATTTGATTTCCAAGTAGATATTGATGTTGCGACTTCAAAACCGATGTTGAAAATTGTTTGTTGACTGCCATTTACAAAATGACGTCTCGACTTCAAAACTGGTGTCGAAAGTCAGTTTCTTAGCAAGAACGTTTTTTTGTCAAAAAAGCCCAACAAAGAAATATAGTAAAACATCATCAGACTCTAAAAACAGTTCAAGATATTGGAGGTGTTTGAGCTACAAAAGTTTGAGAAACTGAAGTAACAATGTTCCCTTGATTGTGGCAACTGAAAGCCAGGTGAGCGATACAGGCTCCTGGGTTTGCAGACATGATTATTTTCCTATTTAAATAGGAATTCCTAATTTTTTTGTCACAGGGCTAACCCCCCCCCCTCTTTTCTATCTTTTAGGAAATATTTTCTATTATTTCATTTTTGTACAAAATCATGTCTGTTTTTGAAAACTATATTTCTTAATATCCTTTTGAAGGAGTTTAATTTTAGCATCAATAGATCATAAACTAAAAGTGTTACTTTTGTCGAAATATCGAATTTAAAAAACTCCATCAGAAGAATATCATGAGTTTAAATTTTCAAGAACTGAATTGTACTGGTAAATGTTGAAAGATTTAGTTTTGACAACCGACTTGAGATCTTGATTTTCATATATATTTAATTCTTAGATTTATGAAATTTGTATTTCACAATATATATATATATCTAAAAGAATATATGAAATAAATATAAAGAAGATTGTTTGTAAACACCGGCGCTTGGGGTATGGATAGTTCTTTTGTGTGTGCTATTTTCTTTTGTGTACGTCATTCGTACCCCATTGCGCATGGTTAACCCAGTTTTGGTCGATTTTACAAACTTTGAGATTACCCCATATTTACTATCAATACTATAAAAACAACTTGTCTTGTGAGAAGATTTACTTTTCTGTTTCTTATGTTAAATTGGGTAAAATTATAATTTGCGTTTTCGATTTAAACTCAATTCGATTAAGATCGAAACTGCACGTACGAAAACTCGATTTCCGTTTGATCTCGGTCGGAAACTGCAGTTTTCAAGAGAAAAACCAGCTATTCCACAAAATATTACTTGATATTACGCATGGAAATCTTAGTTTTCGAGCGAAGTACTAGGTATTTTGCATTTCTGTGTGAGATACATTTATCTCATAAACGTAACATGCGACATAAAATTCGTTGCAAAATCCAGATTGGAAATTTCCTTAGGAATACAGACTGAAACCCATCAAACAGGATAAATGAAAAAGATTCTACGGCGAAACATCCTATTTCACCCCTTTTGGTTCTTTTTCTGAAAAGGGTTGGGCCAAAAAATATATATATAACGCGTATGCCAAGAAACATTTTACTAAAATTTCATAATATACCGTTTATTAAAACTAAAGTATGCCGTCCACAGATGCAAAAAACCACCCTATTTAACCTATAGCCATTTTTAAACAATTCATCTGTATAGGTGGGCCCAGGAACCAGAAAGAAAAAAAATCAAGCTTACATATGTGCCAAGAAACGTCATACTAAAGTTTGATAATTATCTGTTCGCTAGAAAAAAAAGAAAGCTAATCATTTGAAGTAATGAAACAGTCAAAAAATGTTTTAACTTTACAAACACATTTAATCCTGTATATACTGGTTTCGGTTTCGGTCTCGGTTTCGGATTCGGTTTCGGTTTCGACGATGAAAAGTAAAAATGTCTATTGAAAGGTTTTAGACAGTTCAAAGAAATGGTCATAATAGTATTAAGTTAAAAGGAAATGGAATATTTCTATGAATCACTTTGAAACAAAAACTCTCGTTCTTGCAATTTAATCAGGAGCTTTCAATCATCTGGATATATGATGCAGCCAATTTTTGACGTCTAGTAGGTTTTATATCATAAAATGTCAACCTTTATATAAACTTTTTGAAGTGTAATTACAGATTTGAAGAATATTCTTCTTTAAATTTCATAAGAGTGTGCATTCATGCCAAAAATCAAAATGAAACTACATGTCACTATACTTAGCAAACAGATTAATGAGAACTATTGATTCTTGAGGCATTTAACATATTGACGTTTTTACAAACTTGATGAGAAGCGGGTCGACAAGTTCAATCACTTACCAACGCATCTTAACCTCGTTAATGCCTCTACAGAAACACGAACAAAGTCTAAATCTGGTCTATTGAACCATCCTAATTTCAAAGATAAAAATGAGTGATAATTGAAGTTGAAAAAGCTCTTACTAAATCTTGTTACTGATATCATTATGTCACATCCTTATAAGCTCAATAGTACAAATTAGGATATTGTGTAATTACTGGAAGTGTGTCAAGTCAAATTTTCAAACCACATGAAGACAGTCTGTAATTACATCTTAGGTAAATGGTGTTGGTATAAAATATTTGACAAAAATACAGAGTACCCCTTCAGCCATGGTGTTAATGATTAATCGGTACAATGCCCACCAACGTATTAATCTTTTGATAACCATTAAGGACAAATCATAACACGTTTATCTATATAGGAACACTGGTACTGATACCACTTACATTTTTATCGAGGAATGTTCAAAATTATATGCACAAGTATATTAAAATATATATTTTGTCCCATATGTTTCTCAACCATCTCAAATCCTTATTGAAGTCTTGGTAGTATTCTCATGCCTGCCTGTAGTCAATTTAGAAAAGTAACGTGTCAGTTGAAAGTAAGAGTGAAGAAATTTTCTACCTCTTTTTTTATAAAGAGAAATAAAACTATATATACACTTTACAAAATAGTTCATTCACAATATCAGAGTTCTGGTATATTTTGATTTGCCCGACCTACGTCACAAACATGTTCCTCAAGTATGACCAAGAACAACTTCCAAAACACAGTTTCGTAACGTTTTAGGCTCTATATGTTTTCTATACTATGACGTGTTGAAAAGTGGTTGTATAAATCGTGTTACCAAAGCTCAGGTATGGCATATTGCTAAACATATGGCTGAAATGATGGTGCACAAATACAGAAAAATGTAATGCAAATAATTGAAAAAAACGACTAAAAAGTGCACAAAGGAAATGCTAAAACATTTCTGTATATGACTTCTTATATATGTATCTATTTAAGTTTTAAGAAATAAAAAAATCGTTTAAGTCAATGTTTTTGAATAAATGATAAAAAATGGGAGTTGTGTTCATTGGACATGGATATCCCCATCTCCTCTCATTCATTAAGGGGTATGTACAATATATCAAATGAATATAAAATAGGATCTGTCTCCTGTATTAACACGTAATAACTGCGTTTGGATGGAAACACAAAGTCTCCCAAACGAATTCCCATAAATTTCATCAAATTCGGAGCACTTTTTATTTCCCAAATTTTTCCATTTTCATGGCCATGGCTGCCATTTTGAAAAATATTGACCCAAAAATAAGTTCCAAACAAATAAAATAATCTGTCTGTAAATTTGATGTGATTCAAATCACTTAAATTGTCCCGTCTTTTCCAGTTTCCATGGCAACGGCTGCAATTTTAAAATCTTGATCCAAAAATAAATTCAAAACAACTTATACAATCTTCCTGTAAAATTTCATCCAATTTGGAGTTTTGATTTTCCCGCCTTTTTCAGTTTCCATGGGAACGGCCGCCATTTTGAAAAATTTTTACCCAAAATATGTTCTACACAGCTTGTACAATCTTCTTGAAAAATTTCATATAATTTGGAGAACTTTTTATTTTACCTCCTTTTACAGTTTTCATGGCAACGGCCGCCATTTTGAAAATTTCAAGACTAGATTGCACATCTTCACAAGGTCCTTCATCACTATTTCAAGTTTCATTAAGATCGGTGGTAAGATGGCTGAGAACGAGGACGGACACAATTGCGGGAGAAGAAAAAGAATAAGAAACGGAGCAAAAACTTTTTTTTTCTCCAAACTTTGTTTGAGAGACTTAATTAAGCATTTTAACATGTTTTGTTTTGACCTTATGAAGAATTCCTTCATAATCTGAAAATAAATCTTATTTTAAATCATAGTCTTTTTCTAGCAACTGCTTCCTTGACATTGGAGTGCCAATCCTGAAATGTGTAGGGTTCTGTCTCTTATGTGGTAATAAAGCATGTGACCGCGTTAGATTTTAATTCGATGGAGAATATTTTAGTAATCATCTGGAAGTCAAAATTTCTAGAATATTTTAGTCACTTTTAGCAACTGTAGACCGGACTTCCCATTGTCATCACCACCCAAAATTGATGAAGCATGTGACCAAGTTTGGTATTAATCTGCGGAAAAAGACTCAAGTTATCATCCAGAAACCATCATTTCCCTGACATTTTAGTCCATTTTAAACAGCTGTGATCCTGACCTTAGGGGCTCCAACCCTAAAATAAGTAAGTAAGCAACCAAGTTTGATATTGATCCAAAGAAGAATATCAAAGTTATCTGTAAAAACAACGATTTTCTAGATTTTTGTCTTTTCTTAGCAACTATGATCCCGACTTTAAAGGTATCAACCCGAAATCGATAAGGTTATGTCTTGTGTAAACAGTTAGTATGTGATACAGTTTGGTTTTGAAACAATGGAGGATACTTAAGTTATTGTCCTTAAATTAAAATTTTCTTGAAATTGTAATAGAAAAAAGAAGGGAAACGGGGAATGTGTCAAAGAGACAACGGCCCAAAGGGGAGTAATAACAACTCAAAGTCACCATAAGATCTTCAATGAACGGTGAGAAAACCCCACACCCAACGGCAGGTCGGAGTCGGCCCCTGAACATAGAGCAATCAAGTCCAGCGAAATAAACATCATCCTAGACTCCTATAGACATAAAGTAAACTAACTAGAAAAAGGACAAGACACACAAAGGCTTAAAAAATTCCTGACTTAGGACAGGCGCAAACCTGCTGCGGCGGGGTTAAACTAGTTTTATTGGATCCAAACCTTCCCCCTACAGCCAATGTGATAAATCCAAAAACTATCGTAACAACAGTAAAATTCAGTTGGCAACAGGACTGAGTCAATTGTGAAAAATGAAACTGAAAGAACGAAATATACGGACAAAAACATGAAATCACAAGAGACTACTAACAGTTTACTGACATGCCAGCTCCAGACCCATCACCAACTGACAAAGTAAGTTATGTACCCTCAGTATACAGCTTCCACCAAGATCCCTTCCTGTGAGGAGTTTAGCATAATGATTTCATGTATATACCGGAATACATAACCCGTATCCATGCAATACAGATTTTAGAAATTTAGAATGTGTTTAGTTAAATTGCAAAGACCCTATCAAAAATTCAATGTTAATGCCAAAGAAGGCCATACGTAATGACTTGACGACAATACCATAATTATAACCCTTATGAATTAGACGATTTAAAGGTTTTATAAGTTTGTTAGACGAGTTTAAGTTTTTTTACTCTTATGTAAAACATTACCGTAAAATAAGGGATGTGAAATACCAGCCTTGATTAGATGTTTTCAGGTTGCATTGTATATTTATGAACTAAGTCTTTATATCGATGATAAAATTTAGTAAAGGTTTTAACTAGTTTGTGATAACGAAAACCCTGATGTTATAGTTTTTCAGTTATGAAAAGATTCCGTTCATTAAAATCGCAAACGTTATTACATACTCGAGCAAATCGAACAAGCTGAGATATGTAAACACCATATGATGGCGCTAATGGCATATCGCCATCCAGAAACGAATAATTAACTATGGGAAAAGAAAACTCATCCCTTTATCATAAATTTTAGTATCTAATTTACCATTCGTTATATCAAAATTGATGTCTAAGAACGGACAATGATGATTATCAGAATTGGTTTTATTCAAAGTAAGTTCTTTAGGGTAGATGTCCTTAAGTCGTCATTATTTAAAGTTAAAATGTCATCCAAATATCGGAAAGTGTTGTTAACTTTAAGTATATATTTATTAACTGTGACCTTGCTGATACCTTATACCAACCCCAAAATCGATAGGGTTCTGTCTTACGTAATAAGTAAGTATTCCACCAAGTTTGGTGTTGATCCGATGAGGGATACTCCAAGTAATCATCGGAAACCAAAAAGATGGACGTAAATACAGACAGGCGTAATAATAAGCTACAGATCGGAGTAATACTTAATGCAGTCGACCGATTTCGGCGAGGCATAAAACTGGAAGATAACATTTGTTGAATTCGAGATTTAAATAATTTCTCTTATATATTGTTTTAGTTTACGGGTTGCCTTCTGAGAGCAGGGCGTGCTCCACTGTCAGGTCGGTGGTAAAGAGGATTTAACTGCTTCTACCAATTTTCACTTGACAATCAAAACCTTATTCTTTGGCTCTCCAATCCACTCTTTTTCGTAAAACTTGCATCGTTTTCGTCTTTTAACAGCTTAAATACTGCTCGCTACTCGTTGAATAATAATAAGATAGTACGTCTCTATGAATATCGCAGAACGTTGAACTCTAACTAATCGGTAAATAAGACAGTGCGTCTCTTTGAAAATTTTCTGCTTATTTGAACTAAACTGTTGAAATACCTTATTCCAAGGGTCAACATTTGTGGAAACATCGCCTGTTTCAGCTTACTTCTGTATTAGTCGTAATCAATCATTTTATGAAGCAATGTTGACTTCATTAACACATGTCGGGTCATTTTGTAGTCCATTTGTGGCAGGATTTTTAAAATAATATTCTCGCCTTGATCCGGTACTGGATTGAAAGAAAATTGATATAACTAAGATTATTTGCCATCTTCAAGTTACACTAAGAATGCTACTATGCACAACTCTGTGTGAAGCCCATATTTCTTTTCAATTTGTTTCAATTCTTATATCATGGGTAATTATGGCGCATAAGAGCTTTAACCTTATGAAACTAAAGGCTCACATGGGCCTGTCTCGCTCCCCTGATGACTGGTCGAGTTGAAAAAGCTGAAAGCTTGCAACTTTTTGTTATTATAACTGAGAATACAAATACTGCAATAAACCCCCGTTCAACGCCAACACTTATTGGATATTGCAGAAAATAAACCTTTGTTGATGGATCGATATTTATTTACTGGCTATTGTGAGCATGCAAGAAATGCCAGCTATTGTCAGAAATAGGTTGAATAAATGTACAGATATAATCGGTGTGTAATTCTTATTCCGTGTATAGATATAGAAATAATTTACTGTAAACCGCGAAATTTTCGCACCATCTTTACTTCGCGCATCTTCGCTAGCCAAGGGTTACGATCCGCTCCTCTCCTCTTCAGTGATGAGGAGAGAGGCGGATCGAAACCCTTTGCTATCGAAGATGTAAACTGACAGGATTTTAGTTCGCACAGTTTTGAATTCGCTCTGCCAAATTGTTGACCATTGATTTCAATAGTAGACAAGTACATTCGCGCCGTTTTATTTTCGCGCTTCCATTTCAAACGCGAAAATCGCGAAAATAAAAATTTCCCGGTTTACAGTATGCAATTATTGTAGCATTTATCTATTTACAGTACGGGTTTATGGACACATCTTGAATGGTCTAATGCGCTTGAATATATTGAGGACTCTAGATTGTTATGATTTCTACTTGCTTTATTTTTAGATTTAATTAACCTTATTAACGCTGTACTCTGTATCTCTAGCTTTTGAGGTCATTCAATGTAATATTATTCATAGATTTTATTACATGCTGTGTCAATCATTTGCAACAGTTAAGAAAATAAAACAGTTACGACTGGTATTCCACTGAATTTGGAAAACACCATGGATCGGTATTCTGCACTATATATTTAGTTTTTACCTCGGCATGCATTACGTTTCATGTGTCTTGTTTATTTTTTACTTGTCACAAACTTTAAGTTCAATGGATTTTGCATTGTTGTCTTTTCTATATATTGGCAACTCTCAAGACTTTCAGGCTTTGATTTTATTTATAATCACCAAACGGCCACCCATTATTATTCATTCTGTACATCATTTCATCAGATGTTACAGTTTCTGAGAAGATATCGAAGCATTGGTAGCCATCTTGGATTAGGTAAGAACATCATCACATGGACCATCAAAGTTTGGTTAACATTGTTCAAGTTGTTCCAAAGGAGAGGGTCTTTTGAGGTTTTAGCCATAGGGTTACTATTATGTTTCCTCTGAATCGTCATCTTTGGCGAGATAGGAACAAACGAACAAAAAATCAGAAACTTGGAAGAGTATTGTCCAAGGACCAATTTGACAAAGTTTGGTTTCAATTGGCTCGGTAGTTACAGAGAAGGTGTCTGAATGTATTTCCTATTGTACCACTATGTTACACTATGTTCCCCGCTTGGAGGCCTGGTGGCCATTTAAAAATCTTTGAAGGGGACTACCCTAGAGACTATTGTGATCAAGTCTGGTTCCCATTAGTCTAAAACTGTATAATAGCCCTATTACCATTGTAAAAGAGGTCAAGTTCCTTGGTCTACTTTTTGAAAGTAAACTTTCATTTCTTATCCATATAAAATGCTGAAAAACAAATGTCTGAAGGCATTAGATATTTTAGAAGTTGTGTCGAGTACCGACTGGGGTGCGGATAGCACTGTTTTATTAAATTTATATCGATCGTTGATTCGATCAAAGTTAGATTATGGATGTTTTATTTACGGCTCTGCCCGTAAATCATATATTATACTATTAGATACCATTCACCACCAAGGTCTGCGTCTTTCATTGGGTGCTTTCAGGACTTCTCCTGTGGAAAGTTTCTATGTTGCAGCTAATGAACCATCTTTGGAAGACAGACAAGTGAAACTTGGTTTACAATATGCAACAAAGCTTAAAGCGTATCATTCCAATCGTGCTCACAACTGCGTTTTTAAACCTCTTCACAAAGCTGAGTATGAAAAACGACCTAACGTTGTAAAACCTTTTGGTCTTCGTATCAAACCACACCATGAATCTGCTGATATCAATTTTGATGAAATAGCCCCTATAGAAACGCCCAAAAACCTCCATGGCTAAACCCAAAACCAACATTTGTTTTTAACTATGTAAATATAACTAGAGGCTCTCAAGAGCCTGTATAGCTTACCTGATCCATGAATGGCATAAACTGCAGCCCAAAGTAACCCAATGTTAAAGTGTCTCATTTTCTAGAAGTTTCAAAGGAGAAAATCTTTGAACGTGTTTTCCCCATAGGGTCGAATTTTAAACAATGGTCCTCGCTGGCCGTCATCTTGGATGAGGTGCAGACTTGTCAGACATAATTTTTTAAGAAGACCATTAATGGCCTATTGTGAGCAAGTTTGATTCAAACTGACCAAGTAGTTTCAGAGAAGAATGTCTTTGAATGTGTTTTTCCCATAGGGTCCAATGTTAAACTATGTTTCCCGCTGGCGGCCATCTTGGAATACATGCAGACTTACCAGACACATTCTTCGATAGGTACC
>MJUU01051060.1:0-13438 GCA_002080025.1 Modiolus philippinarum | reverse complement strand
ATGATTTATGTCAAAACAGCCACATCGTTTCATTGATGGTTCAGGGAAGTACGTTTACGCCATTCATACAAATGTAAATAAAGGCATCTGTCTTCCATATTCATACATCTACACACAAAATTTTATGAATGGGAAATTCATTCTGTGATTAATTAACGAATTCGGGCACCATTTAAGTGTTGAAAAGTTCGGGCAATCAAATTAATGTTCAATGAAAATAGACTATTGAGTGTCAGAGTTTTTTATGAGACC
This sequence comes from Modiolus philippinarum, assembly GCA_002080025.1. Lineage (NCBI taxonomy): Eukaryota > Metazoa > Mollusca > Bivalvia > Mytilida > Modiolidae > Modiolus > Modiolus philippinarum. Next base: position 13,186 of record MJUU01051060.1, on the reverse strand, counting down.
AGAAAGATGTGTACGAGGTTTCCCGAAAAGGATCTTTAAGCATGGGTATGATCACTAATGTCTGATTGCTTGAGGTTGGTCACCCGGGTCGTAACATAGGATAGAATTCTATCCTTTGTATAGACACTAATCCAACTAGAGGCTCAGAGCCTGTATCGCTCACCTGTCAAAATGCTTCTACACCATACATGACTAAATAAAATGTTTACTTACCAATGGGGTCAAATGTTTAGCTATGTTCTTCATTAGCACCCATGTTTTTTGTCTGATCCTATTGAAATGAATAATTTTTGCAAAGGATCTTCTATACATTTCAGATATGCTGGCGGCCATGTTTTCTCACAGATCGAAAAAATTTCAGCAAACTCAGAAAAGGACCTTCCATACATCATTTCTGTAAAGTTTGGTTACATTTGCTTCAGTAACTTCAGAGGAGATAGTAAATATTTGCTTTTCCCATAGGATCCCATGTTAAACTATGTTCTGCGCTGGCGGCCATGTTTTTTCACAGATCAAAAAAGTTTCGGCAAACTAAGTAAAGGACCTTCCATACAGCATTCCTGTAAAGTTTGGTTGAATTTGCTTCAGTAGCTTCAGAGGAGATAGCAAATATATGCTTTTCCCATAGGGTCCCATGTTAAACTATGTTCTGCGCTGGCGGCCATGTTTTCTCACTGATTGAAAAAATTTCGGCAAACTAGGTAAAGGACCTTCCATACATCGTTCCTGTAAAGTTTGGTTCCATTTACTTCCGTAACTTCAGAGGAGGTAGCAAATATTTGCTTTTCCCATAGGGTTCCATGTTAAACTATGTTCTGCGCTGGCGGCCATGTTTTTTNAATATTCCAAAAGATATTTGTGTGCACATCTACTTATTGTAAGTTAGATTCCTTAGAAAAGTTAGAATTTTCTTACAAACTTTCCAAAAAATATTAATAGTTGTATGGTTTATACAGCTATTAATATTTTGGAAAGTTTGTAAGAAAATTCCAACTTTTCTAAGGAATCTTACAATAAGTAGATGTGCACACAACAGTACCAGTTACCCCTCTACTATTTTGCCTTCTGAATTTGCATGAACAAAATCTAGGGAACAATGAACTATTTGTTGGATAAATGGTCATAATAGTGTGACACCGATTTTTTTCCTAATACGTGTATGTCCATACAAATTATCTCCCCTTATAAGAACAGGAGTTTGCTGAAATATGGTTGAAATTCTACATGGTTATCAAATAAAAGTGGCATATTTGATCAAATTCAACTTATAAAACATTGAAAATCATTTGGGCAACATTCTAATTGTGAATTATATTTTTTGTTAGATGCGTCAGAAACATATTCATCATTAAATAGGCTTGGAATATCATTGATATAAAGTGAAAATAAAGTAGGACTTAAAATACATCCTTGCTTTACACCAATTTTAGAATTAAAAAAATCTGTCACACCATCATGAAACTTAGCATAAAATACATCTCCATACATTCCCTGTAAAATTTTCAGAAAAGGTCCCTTAATATCAAGGGTTGATAACTTATAAAACAATGCTTCTCTATTGATAGTATCAAAAGCCTTTTTTTAAAATCAATAAAACAGACATATAATACATAGGATATTAAAGGGAAAAAGTCTGTGCGCCGCACAGAAAAGTCTTTGTAGTACACAGTATATGAAATTGAAAATGCCTGTGCCGCGCACAGAAGTCATTGCAGTATACAATATATTAAAATGAAAAAGCCTGTGCGGCGCAGTTATTTCAACACAATGCACAAGATAGTAAATCTGTTCACGGTAATAAATTGAGGACATACAGGAAGATAAAAAATGACTACAAAATGGACAGATATTTAACTTTAGAAATTGATAAGTATACAGTAAAAAATTTTACCAAAATAAAAATAAGTAATAGCAAACTTGCAATTGAACAAGGTAGACATACTGGTACATCTGTTGAAAATAGAATGTGCCCACTGTGTAAATTACAGGTAGAAGACGAATATCATTTTCTAATTGAATGCATTAAACTAATTGATATAAGAGAAAAACTTTTTTCAGATATTATTAATATAATTCCATCTTTTGGAGGTCTAGATACCAGATCTCAATTTAATTTTTTATTTACTTGTCAAGAATATGATGTTGTTAAAATTATTGTAACTAAAATCAGTGAAATGTACAACTTCAGAAATGCTTTTCTAATTATTGGTAACTAAAATGATACTGACATATATATATTATTTTTATTATTATCATATATTTATAAAAGGTCATAATACTTTTATCCTGTATACTATATCGAAGCAGCGTCACCTCAAATATGAAAGAAAATAATGAATTTACTAAATGGATCAGGCATGTGTCTTAAATTGAATATGTGTAAAATGTGTTGTAGTTAATTAATTATTGCTGTTTATTATTTTGTATTATGTATGTGTTGATAACAATCCAATAGTTTGGATTTTATATCAATAAAATATTCTGATTCTGATTCTAAACTTCCTACTCGGGTAAGATGATTTTGAAGTGACGTTGCACTGCACATTTATTTTGTGCATGGAACAGTTCGCCTGGAAATGGGTAAACAGTTAACTGTTCCACCCAACGTAAAATTTTCATGAAAATAGTTTAAAATATTACATATGAAAAAATGCAACTATAAGTTAATAAAAAGATATGAGCTACCAGTACTATACAATCATTTGTCCATGTTGGGTTACATTGTACAGTGGACAGACAGTGTGATTAGCTAATCAGTCTGTATCAAGATTATTAAGATTCACCTTTGAATTTTCCATGTTGGCTGTTCAATGCAATGTATATTTCAGTGTTACAAGGAATTAACTGTTACTGAAACAATGATTTTGATAAGGCACCCCCCACCCCACGAAAGGGGTGTGTATCTGATGTACAGTGCGTACCTTCCAAAACACCTCAAGTGTTTTTGTGGAACACGCACACAAAACATTCATTTGACTTGAATCAATAGGAATCTGATAGGGTACACAATATCTTGATCATCAAAATTTTGTACGATTTTTATCTCCCCGGCCCTTGTCATGTCTTGGCGGCCGTCACACCTGATGAATGGTTACACAGGTGTACCCGTTGTTTTTAGTTTATGCTGTAAACAAATTTAAGGTTACGATTCACCAAGTGACAAATTATTTTAAAATGTCACAGTTTGATTAGCAAATACTTACTTTTATACAAGAAGTCACAGAAATTCAAGTTTTTCAGATTTTTCACAAATCGTCCATGTTTACAAGAAACCGGAAATCACGTGATTCAAAATAAAAATAAATAAAAAGGTATTTCCCAGGGAAGAGACAAGGAACCTAACTTTATTCGCTTTTCAACATTCTCAGGGGTCGCTTATTAATCAATAAAGATGTTTTATCTTTATTTTCGACCATTCTGGTCCATTTCAATGGATAATTTGTATTTATTTTTTATGGTGTTTCCCAAATCTGGACATGACCAAAAATGGAAATATGCATAGTAAATTTTTATTGGTTGACTCACAATTGGAGGTTCCCATTTTGGGTAGAGAAAATTGCAAATAGAGATCATGAATGGCTAAATGAAAAAAAAACAAAAACAAAGAAAAAAAAGAATGCTGAAACAAATCGAAAAAAATCTGTTATTTAAGATAAATAATTTTTTTTTGACATTCCAAGACAATTTTTCAAAAAAAGATTAAGAAAGCCTACAATTCTTGTAAGTATTTAAAGGGGATGGAGGGGTCTCATCCCGGAATAAAGACATTCTTTTCTTAATTCCGAAATCCCGATTCCCGATGCATTATTAATTTCCCGAAATCCAGAGATGAAATCTTAAAAAACTTACCATCTATTCTAAACAGGGTAAGGGCCCTTTTTTTTAGATAAATTAGTATCAATGTTGACAATAAAGTCTTGTTTTTGAACTTTAGAGCACGAATTCCATTTATACATTTTAATCGATGATAAAGAACATCAGTGTCTGCTAAAGGGGGTGCATAATGTTTCAAAAGGGGGAGCGGAATGTTCTGGAAAACCCCTATGAATTGTAAATATTTTCCTACCTTAGGGGAGCGGGCCAACCTGCCCCCCCCCCGTAAATCCGCGATTGAACATATTAGAACTGAAACTGCATGTGTTTTCGATACCCCTTTAGCTCATCTGTCCAGTATAAGCTTTTGCCATCATTTTGCGTCCATCGTCTGTGCGTCCGTCTTTGTGCGGAGGTAAGATCCGAAGTTCCCCTCTAGCTGAACTACTGGGACAATATAGAACTGAACTTGGTTGCAACAGTTCTTCATTGTACCACTTCAAAGTTTGTGATTTTTATGTTTTTAGGGACCGACCATTTAACTTGAAAGAGGGGGGGGCTATGGTTTTTTTCTAAAAAATATTTTGGACCTGATTTTATGTGAAAAAAATATTTTGGCTGCCATAATGATGAAAAAAAAATTTCTAAAGGAGGCTTTCTGCCCAAAAAAATAATGTTAATTTTGGAAAAAAATATTTTGTTGATACACGTGAAAAAAATAAATAAATAAATTTCTCTGTCCAGAAAAAAAAACATAACCCCCCAGGCCTTCAGGTTAAATGGTCGATCCCTTACCTCATCCAAGATGGCCACCGGCGGTGGAGAACAGTTAACAAGATCTTCTCTACAAACCTGGTCACAGAAGTCCTTTGGTGGTCCCCTTCAAAATTTGTGATTGCTATGTTCAGGCCTTATCAAAGGATAAGCATCTCGTGATAAATTGGAAAAATATCGCGGGATGTGTGATTTTGTCAGTTTTGGGACACTATCTTTAAAGCATTAAAAACAACATAAATATCATTATGATGGTCACAAAAATTGTCCTAACAGTGCAGTAGATGTCAAATTTTAAGAAAATATCAATTTTGTGAAATTCTGTGAATTACTTTTAAAGCCTCTGACTGCATATTGCAGTGCAATTTTTACCGATGTAAACCGGAAGTGACAAAAAAATCGATGAAAATTTCTTGATTACAAATTTCAATCATGTGTATTGACGAAAGTACTTGCTATAATAAAATGAAATTTACTCTAAACAATGTAAAAATGTCTCAGCTTTCAGAAAAAACATAATTTTATCAAAATCCATGTACAACTTTTTCAGTAGTTAGCTGCAAAATGAATGCATATCAAACGTCCCACCAAAATGCCAAATTGATTGTGTACAAGTTGCATATCCTTCACATTATACGTCCTTGCTTGCCACTAGCGGGGAAACCTGAAAATTTAACATTCCCTTTCGGAAATGCATTCAAAAATCTTCTCCTCTGAAACCACTGAGTCAATAAGATCCAATCTTGGCTCAATAGTCCATAAGTGGTCCCATTCAAAGTGCAATTTTTATGTCGTACCTCATTCAAGATAGTTTAGCTGCAGGAAATATATACCGGTATAAACATAGGTCTTTATGGGAAATGCATTCAAAGATCTTCCCCAATGAAACAATTGGACCAATAGGAACCAAACACAGTTATACAATAGTCCTTGGATTATTCCCTTCAAAGTTTGTGATTTTTTTGTCTGCATGTCACCCAAGACGGCCGTCATTTAACATAGTTTAACATAGGATCACAGGAAAGTTGTTAGTTGATCCCGTTCAAAGTTTGTGATTTTTATGTTCGAATCTCATCCAAAAGGACCGCCGATCGGGTTAATAAATTATAATAGGACCCTGTGAGAAATGCGTTAAAAGACAACTCCTCGGAATCTACTGAGTCCAATAGAAAAAAAAACATGGCCATAATAATTATTGGGTGGTCCCTGCGAGGTTTGTTATTCTTATTTCTCTAATTTCTGTCCTGTTTTCACGTTTCCTGAACAGTTGGAGAAATATGTCTCCTCTCTAGAGAGAATGTTGTTCTCGGCAATTGATTGGATGAAAATCATTTATGACGTCAAATATGTTTGCCGTTTTCCGACTTGACCATTGTGACGTCATGAAAAAAGGCGAACATTGCCTGATGACGTCACGCTCAAAGAACACATTTATTGCGGATAATCAGAAAGGGGGGGGTCGAGTTTTCGTCTTAAATTTCCTTAAAATCATTAGAGAAATAAAATCCACAACTGTATCTCGTGAGAAACGACATTTCTACACTCTCGATAGTTAAATTTTCAAATATTTTAAACGCTCGGCAAGCCTCGCGTTTAAAAATTTGAAAATTTAACTATCTCTAGTGTAGAAATGCCGTTTCTCACTCGATGCAATTGTGGATTCTTTATATTCGTACCTCATCCAAGATGAACGCAAACGGGGACAAAGTTTGACAAAGAATCAATGAGAAACTATCCAGTCTGATGGAACCAAACCTGTTCACAATAGTCCTTGGCGGCTCTTTCAGAGTTTGTTATTTGTTTGTTTCTAATTCATTCAATAAAGCGGTTAGAGGGAAAAGTTTGAAATACGAACCTATGAGAAACGCATGTAAAGAACTACTGAACCAGATGGAATTAAACTTGGTCATGATAGTTAATGGGTAGTCTCTTTTGAAGTTTCTGATTTTTATGATCGTTCCTCATCAACCCGATGGCCGTCAGCGGAGAACATAGTTTAAAATATGAAAGCTATGGAAATGCATTCAAAGGTCTTCTCATCTGAAACCACTTATATAAGCCCTAAGGAACCAACCTTGATCAAAATAGTTCTTCGGTGGTACCTTTCGGAGATTGCCATTTTTTCTGAGTTCATACCTAATCCATGATGCTCGGCAGTGGGGACATAGTTGAACTTTGACCGTATTGAAAATGCATCCTTGGAAACTGCGTGAACAATGTCAGTTAAGGTAGTAGACCTGGGGTCTTTTTCTCCACAAATTACTTGTTTTGATTGGTATGAATAAAACAAATGATTTAGAATTTTTATCATAAATAAAGATAGGATATTCATTTTATCATCAAAATGCAGTCCTTTCATAAAATAATTCAAAGTGTCAACTCGAAATATCTAGGTTTTGAATGGCATCTCAAAAATATCAAAATTAATGACAGTCAGATTTTTGGAATAGGAGGTAACTCTTTCTGCTTGACGTTCAGTATTAAGGAATATTAAGACTATTATGCAGTTCCCTGACATTGTGAAAAAACGGGACGGTGACTTTTTTTTTATAAAATTTTGATATATGTCATATGTATGGAAAACCTTTTAGTTCACAGTTTTGGGTGAACATTGACTGTTAGGATTTTCATTTAGAAGATATTGAATGAATCTGTGTTTTCAGCAATATTTTTACAACATATTTTCTTTTTTACTGCAAATCAATACAAAATGCATGCTTATGATCATCATTCTCCCATATTTAGATCTACAAGTTTCTATGAAGAAGTTTGGCAATTTATAGTCTTTTTATGCCAATTCTTATATATCTACCATGCATTAGTATAGTTTCATGGTGATTTCTTACCAGAATAGTACCAGTTGAGAGCCTCTTGTTTTATATTTGAACCCATCTGATTCATGTTTCTTTCTTAACTAGCTATAAACAGATAAGCCTGTTTAAATGTGAACTTATATAGAAAAGGGACTATAAAAAGCGGTTTAATATATATACAGGTAAGCCTTCTCCTTCAAAACTCCTATCTTCTCTTTGTCAATCAACCAATCAAGATTCTATAGAATTCTATTGTATACCAATTTGTCAGGTATACAATAGAATTTCTATAGAATCTTAATTGGTTGATTGATAAATAAAAGACGGGAGTTTTGAAGGACTTGTTATATGTGTTACTTTAGGAATATTGGTATGTTCATTGAAGAATTGCAAATATAATACGTTAAAGAGCCAGGAAACCCGCCATAATATGTAATTGATTAGTGAAGTACTAGGAGATATAAACAGGGTACATCCTGTCTGTTACTTATATATCTATTTTATATAATATACAAAGTTTTGGACAGTATCAAGTAGAATTGGACAAGCATATAACTGTATACAAATAAAATTAAAATGGATAACATATGAAACAGGGTACATCCTGTTTTTGAAATATATATTGATATAAATTATGGATGAGCTTTCCAAACCAGATAGTCACAAAAGCAGAATGGCAGCAAATGTAATGTGTTCAACTCCTATAGTTAGAGATAAAAAGAGATTTAGAGCGGGAAGTTATTCATGCCCTAAATGTGAAATTACCCTGACAAAGGACTCGTTGGCAACAGCATGTAGTATTTGTGAGTTAGATTGTTGTTTGGGTTGTAGTAAAATACCTATAAACAATTAGTAGAGACATTAAAGTTGCAACCCTGCAATAACTTTATGTGGATATGTAATGGGTGTAAAATTAACTTCCCAAGCTTAACAGGCATATCTGCACAACTACAATCAGTAGAAACAACAACAAATAAACGTTTAGCAAAGCTAGATGATGACTTTGAAGATATGAAATGTACAATGAGCACAAACATTAAGAAAGAGGTCAAATGTATGAAATCAACGTTAATAGATGAAATCAAACATGAAGTGAAAAGTACATTACAAAACGACACGAGGAAAGAAATCAGGGAAATAGAAGATAAAAAAAAAATAGGGCTATGAATTTGATATTATATTATGTCCCGGAAAGCAAGGATAAGGATAGTGTCTCAAGAAAAGATTTTGACAAAAACATTAACTAAAGAATTATGTGAATTTATTGAAGTCCAAGAGCCAGATATTAAAACTTTATTTAGACTGGGAAATCCGAACAAGACAACTGATAAAACAAGGCCTTTGAAACTTGTTTTTAATAATAAGAAACATAAGAAAACAATATTAGATAATGCATCCAACAAGAAATTGGAGTCCTCATGGTAGAGACATTAAATTTGAGTCCTCAGGGTAGAGACATTGGGTTCTAATGAAATTAAAAACTCGGCAAATTCCTGAACAAATAGTTCATGATATGGAGGTAGATAAAGATAGTCAAGATGATAGATACCCAGAAGACACTATACTTACACAACGCTCGCAACAACTTTTGGCACCTCTTCATGTACAAAATCTAAACAAAAGGGTAAACGATGAAGGACATCTCGCATCATTTGATTTTGGTGACCAAACAGTTATTGGAGGAATAAATATAGACCAATTGGGCCATGGTTCTAGTCCTAACAATGGCCAAAAAAGTGAAGACTCATAGGACAGCAGTTTTAACAGTTTTAATTTTTTAAACGACACTGTACATAACCTAAAAAATGTATACTAATGTAGATAGTTTTACAAATAAAAAGGATGATCTAATTGCGTTAACAGAAAATAAACAGTGTGATGTTATCGCCCTAACAGAAATCAACCCTAAAAATATTAGCGAATTTGATATATGTGAATTAGATAGCTTATTTATCTCCCCAAGTAATATAGCTACAAAAAGAGATGCTTACTTCATATAAAGGAGGAGTTGGATGTCTTCAAAGTAGAAAACAAAACATACAATCATGTTGAATGCTTGCCAAAAATGTTCTGTGTCGGATTGTGTTCCCCTGATTCAGTCGAATGTTATACGGATTTTCCTTACTGGTCTCTTCCTTTGATCGATTCGGACTTTTGTTGTCACTTATTTTTTTCGATTAGGAATTCATCTATACAATAATGAAAAATTACTTATTACATGTATATATAGAAGTCCCAGTGTATAGTATCGTCTATTTATGGGAGATTTTAACCTTAAAGAAATAAACTTGGCAAATGAATCAACAGATGTGGGACAAAATCATTTAGCTAATATATTTTTAGAAATGGTGAGAGATACCTTCCTTATACAACATGTAAAAAGGCAACCAGATACAGGGGAGATAATCAGCCAAGCTTTGATGTAATTTTCTAAAACGAGCAGGGGATGATAGACAATATTGATCATAACGCACCCATAGGGAACAGTGATCGTGAAGTATTGGAATTTAATTTCTAATTTCCAATTGGGAAATTAACACGAAGGGCACTACATGCACTGATGACAAACTGTGTTTTTTTAAAGGAAACTATTACAGCATGAAAAAGATGCTAAAAGATATAGATTGGGATTCAGAGTTGGCCCAGGGGGATATCAATGATCTTTGGAACCGATTTGCCGATAAATTATCAATCATAAATAAAGAACACGTACCAGTGAGCAAATCCGTACCAAGAAAATATGATACACCCTGGATAGATGATGAAAGCAAATCCGCACTTATAAAGAAAAGAAAACTTTGGAAAAAATATAAATACAACAGAAATCCACAAAGTAAAGAAAACTACAATAATGCAAAGAAAGTAGCAAATAATCTGGTTAGAAAAGCAAATATGAAAGCTATCAATATGAAGGAAGAAAATATTTTTTTTTTGGAAATTCATTCAGTCAAAAACAAAAACAAAAGAACATATCCCATGTATTATTGATGAAAATTGCGAACTACAATCGGATGACAAAATTAGCTAGGCTATGGAATAGCCTAGCTATATAGATAGTTCTTGGGGGGAGGTGAGGAGTACGCTTGCGCAGAAGACTATTGACCAATAGGAAGTCCAGTTTCGTCCTGATAAAACGGGGCGGGGTTTAATTTTTCTGTTTCCTTGTGGAAGTTGAAAAGTATTATAAACATTTACTATAGGTGGTACTGGGAACAGGTTTGTAGAGGATGATGGGATTGGTATTGCAATATCGCTTAGCCAGATTTATAAATATAGAAATAAGAACAGTAATGTATAAATTTAAAACAAGAAGTTAATAAATAAAGATGAGGTATTGTGCAATAATCAATAATATACAAATACTATAAATGACTTTTCAATTGTGTTAAACAAACCGTGATTGTAGTTTGTGGAGATACTTAGGCAATGGAGAACGAAAGGTGAAAAGAGATGGAATTGTGTTTTTGCGGAAGAATAAAGGGCTACCGGTGTTTATTTGTGCGTGCTGTAAAAGGTTTATGTTCACGAGAAAGAATTTAATGCAAAAGATGAGAGGTGGAAAGAAATAGCGTATTGTGTGTAAAACGTGTAACTCTTATGTGTGAAAGCAATGATAAATAATTTAGAAATGGATAAAGCTCCTTTTGAAGAATTAAATACGCTAGAACAACATTTAATTTCTCCAGTTTTACCATTTTACAAAATTGTGATTTTACCCAAGATTGATCAGCAAGCTGTACATGGATCAGTTGTGTATGACAAAAATAACGAAAATAATTGATTTGAGTATACAAATACATCATGAGCCACCACACCCGGCCTTGTAAATCAAACACGCAATTTTCTATCCAAGGCTATTCCATAGCCTAGCGCATCGTTTTTATTTCATAAAAACCATTATCCGATTTATATCATCCACTTATGTTTATAAAGTCCCCTCGTGTTTTCTAGTTAAAGCAGAATTACTTAACAATTTCTTCCAGAGCGTTTTCACTATAGAAGATGACGGCCTAAATGCAACAACTTTAGATAAAAGAACTGAAGAGGGAATAGCACAAATTCAATTTACTCAGGAAAGCATTCAAAAACATTTAGAAAAATTAAAGGTAACAAAATAACCAGGACCAGACCAAATGCACCCTAAATTTCTACATGAAACAGCTAAAGAACTATCAGTACCACTTGCAAAGATATTCAAAGTGTCAATGGATCAAATGAAACTGCCTGAAAGTTGGAAAAAAGCTAATGTAACACCTCTACATAAAAAGGGACCAAATACAAGATGGGAGAAAAAGAGATAGACCTTGTTCACGAAGAAAAAGACCTAGAAATACTAATAGATGATAAGCTGAAATTTCAAAACCATATCAGTCAACAAATAAAAAAAGCTAAACAAAGGTTAGGCGGGATAAAGAGAAGTTTAGTTACATGGGTAAGGATATGTTTTTGACACTTTTTAAAAATAAAAAAGAAAGAAAATGGGGTAAATGTCAAGGAGACAACATCCCATATCCAGTTTAAAACGACCCAAAACAAAACATCTAAAAGTATAGTTAGACCACATTTGGAATATGGAAGTTCAGTTTGGTCAGTAATCTACAAAAAGGAAGCTATTCAGTTAGAAAATGTGGAAAGAAGAGGAACTAAATTAGTAAAAAATATCCCTCGCAGCACCTTAACTACACAGATCGTCTAAAATATGTGGGACTTCTATCTTTACAATACAGGAGATTAAGGGCTGACATGGTACAAAGCTACAAAATTCTTAATAACATAGATCATGTTCAGTATGATCACATTTTTCCAACTAGAAGGCCAGTAACTCGGAGGCACAAACACAAAATTTTTAAGAAGAATTGCAGAACTAACATCAGAAAATATAGTTTTTCACAGAGGATTGTGGATACTTGGAATAAATTACCAAGCAATGTTATTGAAGCCATGTCATTAAATGCTTTCAAAAGCCAACTAAACAACCATTGGAAAAATCTGAATATTAAATTCGTACAGACCAAATATCTACCAACAGGATGAAGACACAAACGTATATAGAAGGGTCTTAGGGGCTAATTAGCCAATATTTCTTGGCCTCGGAACCAGGTAAACCAAGTAAACTATAAAGATTTTTTTTTCACGAAGTCAATGGTGTCGGCATGAGCTTAAGCTTCAAGTGTTTTTACTTTTTCCATATTAGTGAACTTGGATTTTGACTGATTAACTCGAGGGATTGGGCGCTTAGTTGGTATTTTGATTTAGTTTCCTAACTAAAAATTCTAAATGCTTCGGAAAATTTCATTTTTGCTTTTTTTTATATAAAATGCCCGTTCAAAGTCGGGGATATGACGGCTTGCCAAAAATGTTCTGTGTTGAATTGTGTTTCCCTTTATACGGATTTTCCTTACTGGTCTCTTCCTTTGATCGATTCGGACTTTTGTTGTCACTTTTATTTCCTTCAAAGGCACGAAATATCTGTATATATATCCGAAGTATCCAAAGGAACATATTTCATAGCTCACCTAGTGAAATATTCTCCAGACGGTATAAATCTCATAGATACATCAATAACCATGATTTGTTCCATTTGGAGCTTATTTCACAGGATACTATTTTGCATTATATATTTTTCTACATCAGACAAGAGGAGGAGTGTGGTTGCTCTTATGAAGCAACACACATATCCTTGAGCACCGTCCCTTGGTGTCTTTTGTAGATTTACAACTTGTTGATATTGATATTATTGATGCGTGCGTATGTACTTACAAATATTACAAAAAGAATAAATAAAT
>MJUU01051059.1:36989-53699 GCA_002080025.1 Modiolus philippinarum | reverse complement strand
GGGTTGTCGTTTTTCGTCACGAAAATTTGCAAGCCAAGTTGACCACCGATTTTATTTGGCAAAATTTTTATTTGTCCAAAATAAAAGCCTTACTCTCAGCCTTTGTTTGGATACAAATGGTTAGGTTGCTCTGTATGCACTTTTTCCACTACTTGTCCCCATGGTTGTTACCTGCATAATTAAATGTTTATTATTTCTGTCTGTTTCCGTGAATATGATTTTTTCAATTGATGTACCTATTCTATAATAAATCCTTTTTAATTGCATTAAAAAATAAGTCATCACCACAATGAATTACAACAATATTTTGAAAAGAAACAATATAATTGGAAGATTAATACGGTTGTTTTTTAGTATTAGCAGACATAAATTTTAAAATAATTTAAAATGTTGTCGTAAAATTGTCATTAGTATCTTTTTTTTTCTTATGAAGACAATGAATATTCAGTCATTTCGTGATTTTAAGTTTCCTTAGCTGTCTTATGGCTGCCTTTGTCAACATAATCATTTATGACCAAATATAAAAACAAATACAATACTCAGACCTATTTTTTTAATTCTTATATATTTTTTTTAAATAGATGGGATGCCTATTTACAGTTTAATTCTAAAAATGAAAATGCAAGAAGAAACTTATTAAAAATCCAGAAAAAACTGGGACGTAACTTACATTCTTTACGCAATAGGGGATATAGACAGGATATTCTGGACGCGTCCGTTAAATTAGCTTATGGATCCAATAACCTAAGAATTTTACACGCATACTAGCCTCTCACTGATACTGCCGATGTCTACTAAAATACATGATGACTCTTTACCAAACCCATGTGGGAGTTTTTAGTTTGATTTTCTTAGGTAGAGCTAGCCGGCAGTTTAGCGTCGAGCACTCCTTGACTAATCTTTCAAAATTACGTTTTGTCCCCCTTTTTTCCTTCAAGATGTGGTCATTGAGTTCGTAGTCTATCTGTTTTGGGTTTTATTCGTATGTTTCTAACACTATAGGGGCTTTTGCTAGTGCGGTACCAAGTCCGGCTGTCCCGAGTTCCTATCGTTGTTTACGTTTGTCTTTTGTATTTTTATTGCGGGTTTTTTCTTGTGCAGTTCCTTGTTACTTTGTGGCATGTGATTAAAGTTTTCGGCCATTGTAAGTGTTTTCTGTTATCTTTTTTATTCTATTATAAAAAAATAAATCTAGTCAGATGAAAACATGTAGACTTTGATTGGATTTTGACATTCGTACCTTATACAGGAAATGTCAAGAGCTCGAGGTTATTTGGGGATTTTCACAGTGGATACGGGGTCATATTCCCTGTCTGTGTTTTATACAACAAATATATAGGGCACAGACAAGGAATATGTACTCTCATCCCATGTCAAGCCCGAATTACTTCTATATTCTGCTGGAAACGCAACAGTTTCCTTAAAAGGCGTTTTAAAAATTATAATTTTTCTACAACTGGGATACCATAAGCTAACCAATCAAATTGCAGAAATTGCCTGGTTATTGTCTTCAGCAGAATCTGTGTACGTATGTACATTTAAAAAGCAAGATTTTATTATTTCTTTGGTCTTTGGTATGTCATTGTCATTTCAAATGGTCAAGTAGCCAATCTGGCAATGATGTAATCAGATAAAAAAATCGTCCGTTTTAAATGTGATTTGAAAAATCTTACATTAGTTGACTGAAAATTTATTTTTACGTTACTGGTGTTTCATCGAAAAGACTTTTTCCATAGTTTGTGGTGCTACATGTTAGTAAGGAACAAATACCGAAGTTACTGTAAATTTAAGTTGCCATCAATGTCAAATTCTAATATCGTTCTCCCCTTAATCCAGAAATTACGCCAGTATTCTGTGGGTTTTTTATATAATATTCAGTTTTGCACGATAAAGGTCAACGATTTCTTGTGCAGTTGATGAAGTCGAGTTTTGCAATTTGTTTTGTCATTTCCATTACAACCACACAGACACATACATAAAATTAAAAAAAAATAATGAGTAGGATAATGGGAGTGTTAACAGTACAAATCAAAATCCTTAATAGTACTGGAGAATTCAGGCGTTTTTTAATGTAGCTAGTTGTGGTATATATTAAAAATAGAAACGATATTTTCGGAAGTACGAAAATAGAGCACGATTGAAATTCAGTAGGTATGCGTATTGATCTCGTAATATCAATAAGAACTTTTTAACGTAAGTTTTTTTTAAGATTTCCTTTCGTATATGGATTGTGTATTCCTGTAAACGAATGTCCAAGAAGTAAAAAAAGCTTTTGTGATCAAATTCAGTTACCCGGAATGTTATGTTATATAGGGAACTTAGACGATTTCCATTTAAAATTGACGTCAAGTTATGCATTATTAGTGTTTTCAGTCAATTGATTTCAATAAAAAAATCTGAGTTATATATTAATTATATACACAATATAGATACACTGTAGATGTACCCATTAAAACTAAACAACCCTATTATTTTTAATAATTTAGTAATATGAAGTCTGCGATTCACTTCGCATGGGATACGTTTTTATCAAACAGCATGGAGCAGATCATGCTTACCCTTCCGGAGCACCTGGTGATACCTAAGTTTTTATAGGGGTTCACACTGCTAGTGCTTTAGTTTTGTAGCGTTCTTGTTCATTTTTGTATATTTGTTTTGTCTTTGTCATACTGTCTAAATTCGTGTTGCTGGGAATAGCCGTGATTTTCGATATATGATTTTAGAATTTCCCTTTTGCTCTGACTTGCTTTTGTATTCGTTTGCTGGTGTATTCAAATTTTTGACATGGAAAAAAAAACGATTCAAAATGTGTGAGACCAGCTCACTCGAAAATGGCGCAGTTTAATGTTTTTTCATCTGGATAACATTTTTTATTCCGTTTACAAAAACGATTTGTCCAATAAAAATTATTTATTTACTGCTTATGATTTTAATTGAAGATTATTTTGTTAATTTGCACTCTGTCAGCTATAAAACATCGTTCGTTGATTGGTTTTCAAAATGTTTTGATTTATTTCACTGAGGAGACATATGAATTTAAATTTTCAGTACTTTCGGTATTTAGTTTATTTACCTATGATCGTAGTGGACATGGCATAATACTAGTATACCAGAAGAAGACCGATTTGTTAAACTATGAAAAAATTGGAAAAGAATATTACTTTTTATTTATTCGTAAAAACGAAAATTTCATTTCCCTCAAAAATAAATACTTACAATCTAAAGTTAACCAGAATCTTATGAAATTTCACAGCCTCTTTTACAATTTTCAACAAGTCAGTCTTTGTTAGTAAAGCAGCAGTATATTTCTCTGCATTTGCCTGCAATTAGTTTTTCCTTGATATACACTGTGTTTGCTATTTTTCACATTTTGTCCTTTCTATCATATTTTTGTTATTTTTGTATTAATCTTTTGAAACGTTGTTCAAAAGTTCAGCAAATTCAGTCCTCGAACAAAATTGTTCCTCCATTTTGATAAATGTTGAACGATATAGCACGACAAAGTTGTAAAAATGGGAGAAATAAAGTTGATTGTTTGATTACTTTGAGTGTAATACCCATTTAGCAAAATTTCAACTATATTAGGACGAAAAGAAGTTAATTAATTAAAAAATGTAATAAAAATAAAAATAAATAAATAAATTTGGATGGGACAAGCGGGACAATCAATTTTGATTGGCACTTGAAAATGGGAAATATGGGTAGAAGCAGGATATTTAGCCTTCTTTACGAATCCCAGTGAGTCGGCTTTACTTAGATAAATATAGGAGGGGTCTTTATACTGCACACAGTTTGGCTACAATGTTTGTGCGGTCAGGTTTTCCGTATTATGGCCTCACTTACCCGCATAGACAGGAATTTCCCACACCCGCCGCCCATGGACGCGCCGAGCAGCTCTGTAGACGATGCCCTTGAAAACCGGTTAAGATGCCGAAAGAGAAATATAGTTTGTGGCGCTTTTATTCATAAGGTGGCTCAATCGTCACATTTCTGAACTTGTGTGTCAGATTTCGAAACTCCAGTTCAATAGCAAGAATTTTGCACTCCTACCCCAACTTTTTATCTCACGAATTTCTTCTATAGCTCAAATTAAGAAAATTGGAATGCCCAGTGACACTTATTTCCCTGGAGTAAGTTTAAGTCATAACTCTATTAAAGATGATATAAAAAGAACATGACTAATTTATCAGGACCTCAAAAATCAACGTATGACATAGCAACATATCAACAATTTACCAAAATAATTTATAAATACAAAACGTATAAAGTAAAATAATCAAGATTTTTTCTAATAGTTCTTGAGATTTAAATTATTGGACATATTGATAATGGTTAATTCTGCATTTCCGACTGTTGGATAATGGAACTACGTAACGGCAGCAAAATACCGAAGGCACAAGCACAAGACTACATAAAGTCCAGAGACTAAGCAAAACACGAAAGCACAAGGAGACGGAAGGCAGCAACAAAACACGCGAACAACACAAATACAACACTTAAAACTAATAAAACAATCAAAATTGAAGCAACAATA
Source organism: Modiolus philippinarum (assembly GCA_002080025.1). NCBI lineage: Eukaryota > Metazoa > Mollusca > Bivalvia > Mytilida > Modiolidae > Modiolus > Modiolus philippinarum. Next base: position 49,165 of record MJUU01051059.1, on the reverse strand, counting down.
AAGTGATGTTTCAAACACAGAGAGACATCAAGTGCTCCGGAAGGGCACTCACATCCCGATATGTATACAACAACCTTCACCCTGTTGGTGAGTCAATCCAAGGTCAAGTCCGAATCGGTAATATCAAATCCGGGTAGAATGATCTTTGATTTTGTATCGTAAGTATTAGGTCATAATTTGAAGACGATGGTACTTAGCTCTTTGTGTAATTTTGTCAGATTCTAGTTTAGAAACGCTTCCCATAAGGGTCAATAGTAACAAAAGTAAGATAATACTTCAGAGCGTTACAAATATGAAAGCTGTATGATTTTTATAATGATTAATTCATCGACAAAATTACATAATCTGTAAAAGATCTAATGAACAACGCTATGGAGAAACTCACTTCCTGATAAAAGAAGGAAACGTGTTGTAGAATAAAGATTGACGTCAATAATTTGTTTCTCTCAATTTATCCTTTCATCTTTTCAAATTAATTCAAATGAAAGCAAAATCAGAAGTTACTCAATGCAAACAATCGAAACACATTATCGATTATTCTTTTGTAAAAGTTCTTATTTAACCGAGTAGGTTTTTTTTCTGTCGCAACTTAACAAGATACCAACGTTAGTCAACGAGGTATTGGCGGGTCACTTCACTTTAGTTGTGTCTATGTTTTAGGTAATGTATCGACTTAAACAAAACATTGAATTGTTTTTTTAGGATGTGATTTGATATATGGACCGGGCATTTTTTTAAAAATCCTAATCAGTAATTTGAATAAAATCTGATTATTAATTGTTTGTATATACATCTATATATATTCATATTACAATTATTAACAAAATATGTTTACACCAATTCTTTCATGTATTCATATATATAAATCCAAAGCGAGGATTGATTTCACGTATTTCTTCTCCAAGGAAAAGTCATAATTATGATATCATTTAAATGTATCTTTCGTTGAAGTCATTTGAAAAAATCTAATTCAAATCAATTTCAAAGATGACAACAGATCTTTCTCTTTGCTACTAAAGTTTGGTTTTCGTCTACCTGATTTGACTTTACTACCGAAGTTGATATTTCAACACGGTGGGTGTCTCATAAGAAGCAGGAGATGCTTACACTATCGGTGTACCTGATCTCGCCGATGTTTTTTTTATTGGGTCTATGTTGTTCATTTTTGTATGTGTTTATATCGTATTTTTTTTCTGTGCCCTGCTCTTGTTTGTCTTTGTTTTTCCGATGTTGCTATTGTCCTTGAATTGTTCATTTTAGACTGACGGTTCGGTTCTCCATACCCTACTCGAACAAAACGTTTTTTTTTCTTCAAAGATTGAAAACGAATAACATTTAAAAACCTTTTAATAAAAATATTTTTCTAAACTTCGTGTCTTCGAAATATGTTAACGTGCTGTGATAGTCTTGAAACGGATATCTAAAGAATTTAAAGTTACATTAGCCTTCATACTTATATTTGTTACCACTTGGTCGGTGCCTGTCGGGGGGGGGGGGGGGGGGGGNAATTTGCAAGCCAAGTTGATCACAGATTTTATTTGAAATTTGGCAAAATCCTAATTTTGTTCAAAATCGAAGGCCTTACCGTCGAATAAAAGCCTTACCCTCAGCTGAATTTAACCCTTTGTTTTCATACCAATGGTTAGGTTGTTCTGTATACACTTTTTCCATTACTTGTCCCCATGGTTGCTACCTGCATAACTAAATGTGTATTATTTGTCTGTTTCCGTGAATGGTATACGGACAGAAAGTCACAGGACAAAAAGTCACAGGACACTAAGTCACAAATCTGCTAGGACAAAAAGTCACAATCTGTATTTTTATATTGGTGGACAAAAAGTCACAGGACAACAAGTCACAACTTATATTTTGCTTCATGTGTATGTAGGTGTAGAACAAAATGGTCACACAATTATATCAACTGACTCCTGAAATTGAATATGATATTTATATTATTTTTGAACTACCGCAACTACATATGAAATTTTATTGCTACGATTTGGAAATAATATTTTACATAATTAAAAAACTGTTTTTTATCAAAACATGTATGAATTTTCTTGGCATACTATTATTTTAATTGCAAAATATTTTCTTTCTTTTAAACTATAACCGGTAATAACAAATGATGACAGAGTACCACCTCTTGTCAAACAGATGCCAATTAAGCAATAACTAATTATCATCTAAACATATTTGATTCAAATTATAGTTATTTGTGTATCAATTAAACCCTACAATAACATGATAAGCCATACATGTGAAATAATTGTCCTTCATGATTATTTATTTTCAAAGAGGTTATTTTAATAGTAACACTTAATGGCATGTCAGTGCTCAATACAGGAAATGATAAAATAAACAGTCCTGAGAGTTTATGTCTTGATTAAACAGAATGGCAAGTCAAGGAGATCTTAACTCCATACATGCCATACTTAAACAAACTGAAGGAAGTGTATTCCCTTTTATTTATAAATAATTCAAAATGTTACTTTTTATCCTAATATATATTGTTTAAAAGACAAAATTTATAAATTGTGACTTTTGTCCTAAATGTTTTTAATTTAAACTGTGACTTTTTGTCCTGTGACTTTTAGTCCGTGACTTTTGTCTGTGACTTTTTGTCCTGTGACTTTCTGTCCTACATTCTCCGTGAATATGATGTTTTCAATTGACGTCCCTATTCTATATAAATCCTTTTTAATTGCATTAAAAAATACGTCATCACCACAATGAATTACAACAATATTTTGAAAAGAAACAATATAATTGGAAGATTAATAGTTGTTTTTAGTATTAGCAGACATTAATTTTAAAATAATTGAAAATGTTGTCGTAAAATTGTCATAAGAATCTTTTTTCTCTCATCAAGACAATAAATATTCAGTCATTTCGTGATTTTAAGTTTCCTTTGCTGCCTTATGACTGCCTTTTTCAACATAATCATTTATGACCAAATATAAAAACAAATACAATACTCAGACCTAGTTTTTTTAAATTCTTATATCATGTATATATTTTTAAAATAGGTGGGATGCTTTTTACAGTTTAATTCTGAAACTGAAAATGAAAATGCCAGAAACCGATTAAAAATCCAGAAAAACTGGGACGTGTCCGTTCAATTTGCTTATGGATCCAATGACCTTAAGATTTTACACGCATACTGGCCTCTCACTGATACTGCCGATGTCTACTAAAAAACATGATGACTCTTTACCAAACCCATCTGGGAGTTTTGAGTTTGATTTTTCTACCGTAGTGCGACAGTATTTTACCAGCAGACTAGGCTCCTTGATCTAGCCGGCAGTTTAGCGGCGAGCACTCCTTGACCCTTCTTTCAAAATAAGGTTTGTCCTTTTTTTTGCCTTCAAGATTGTGGTCATTGAGTTCGTAGTCTATCTGTTTTAGGTTTTATTCGTATGTTTATTATACTATAGGGAAACGGGACCTGGAATGGTGAGGTTTGAGTACCCATAAACCGGTTTAAGCCTACCGCTGGCTTTTGCTAGTGCCGATACCAAGTCCGGCTGTCCCGAGTTCCTATCGGTATTTACGTTTGTCTTTTGTATTTTTATTGTTTTTTTCTTTCTTGTGCAGTTCCTTGTTACTTTGTGGCATGTGATTATATTTTTCGGCCATTGTAGGTGTTTCCTGTTATCTTTTTTACTCTGTTTTAAAAAAAAATAGTTCTAGTCGGATGAAAACTGGACTTGGATTGGATTTTCACATTTGTACCTTATACAAGAAATGTCAAGAGGTTATTCGGGAATCTTCACAGTGGATACGGAATCATATTCCCTGTCTGTGTTATATACAACAAATATATAGGGCACCGACAAGGAATATGTACCCTTATCCCATGTGAAACCCGAATAACTTCTATATTCTGCTGAAAGCGCAACAGTTTTCCTTAAATTGTAATTTTTCTACAACGGGGATACGGTCTTATATCCCATGTGAAACTCACCAATCAAATTGCAGGATTTACCTGGTTATTTTTCTTCAGCAGAATATGTGTACGTATGTACATTTAAAAAGCAAAATTTGATTATTTCTTTGGTAAGTCATTGTCACTTCAAATGGTTAAGTAGTCAATCTGGCAATGAAGTAATCAAATAAAAAATCGTCCGTTTTTTAATGTAATTTGAAAAATCTGACATTATTTGACTGAAGATTTATTTTTACTTTACTGGTATTCATCGAAAAGACTTTTTCCAAAGTTTGTGGTGCTATACATCAAAGCATCCACAGATTATGTAAATGAGGTATGCATACTTTGCAGAAAATATTAATCTCTACGAGATTTTATTTTGTCTGTATTTTTTTATTTGTGTATTTTTGTAAGCAGTTGGTTTTACCGACGTTAATTCTTGTTTATGCATAAAATTACCATGAACAGTTCTACCACCCTGTACATAAGAGGACTAGCCCATACAATAAAGTATCTTGTATACAATGGTCTTCATAATATAACTTTGCTTCAGATTCTTCACATTCCGTAGTAATCAATTATTGTTATTTTATACAATGTAGCTGCAGGTTTGTATGTCGAAACAAAGGCATGAGTAATTATGCTTAAATGCACAGTTTCATAGAATTCATATTTTTAATACGCTTGCACTACCATCTAGGCAAATGTATTTTTTTTCCATAGATTAAAGCAAGGAGGTGTCCAGTTCTTCAAGAACACCTACTGAAAAAAAAGAAATGAGAAAAAATATATACATGTAACAAGTAAAAATTTAGGACAAGTTTGAATATCATTGTCTTATTCACTATAATGAAGATACTTTTATAAACTAAGGGGCTACGTGGGCCACAGCTTGATGCATTATAAAGTGACTGTTATCTTGACTGTATAATACGGGACTTTCGAGATAGGAACTCTCGTGTAATTGAAGGCGGAAACGATGTCCTAAAATACCAGTAAGACGGATAACTGGATTCCTGATCTATTGAAATAAATATAAACCACCAGGACTAGTACAAACATTTATTAACTGATGACTTAAAATACAGTGGATTTGCCCATTTAATATAACCGGAAGTTTTTGACACATAGAATTTATACAGGACAAATGCCCTGTATAGAAATTTATACAGGGCAGATGCCCTGTATTAAAATTAATACAGGGCAAATGCCCTGTATAAATGAATCGGCCATATTGGTTTAGTTACACTCTGTTTTCTGTGTCTTTCTCGCATATGTTAGCTTTTTTCTTTTTGTCTATTGATTTTAATTTCTGAAAGTGAGAATAAAAAATAAACACAGCACAACCCAGAAGATTTCTTATGATAACGTTCCAAATATTAACACTGTGCTATACACTTATATAGTACTAAGTGTCAGCAGAAAAATAGTACTCGTCAGCCGCATCCCGTTTCAGCTTGTACGACTGATACCATACCAGATCAAGGGGATTTGTAAACAACATGATAGTGCAATATTTTTTTCTACTACAAGTTGAAAATTCAATAGAAGTCTTTTTTATATTGCCTTGACTTTGTAATATTAGAATTTGCATCCTGCAATTAAGATTGGTAAAGGTAATGCCTGAAATTTTAAGTCATCAGTTAATAAAGGTGTCATAAAATGGGTATTTTCATATTAATCCTGTATAATGTCCTCGTACAGTCGTATTGGGTTTCGATCACCTGTATTGGCCCTCGGCTTCGCCTTGGGCCAATCCATGTGACCTCAACCAATACGACTGTACTTGGACATTATACAGGATTAATATGAAAATACCCATTTAATAACACTATAGTATATAATTTCCATAGCTTGACTCGAGCGAATCACTGTCTAAAGCTTTTTAATGTGTCCACATTCATTTTAAATTAAACTCGATCAAATTTGAGTGATCGAGATGCTAAGGTCGTACATGTAGGTTTGGGTAGCCGTAAACTGGTTTATCCAAACTGCTAGATTTTGCTAGCACCAGTACAAATCCGCCTATCCCGAGCTCCTATCGTTATTTACGTTTCTCTTTAGTCTGTTATGTGTTTTTTCTAGTGCAGTTCCCCTGTGGATTGTGGTATGTGATTGTAGTTTTCGGTCAATAAAGGTGTTTACTGTTATCTTCAAGACCTACAATGGCCGAAAACTACAATCATGTTCAACTATCCACAGGAAACCGCAGAAGAAAAACACACAAGAGACTAGAAACAAACGTAAATAACATAAGAACTCGGGATAGTCGATAATGCGTTCGTGTTGTAAATTGATCGTGGTATGATCGTTGTGTGGACTTTGAAGCTTCGAAGAAACGTCAAAATGATGCCAAATGTACGACCTTTAAATTTTTCAGGTAGTAAAATGTTTTTATCATTTTACTCCCTGTGACATTTGCGACAAGGATATGTTTCACGTCCGTATTCTTATTATTCCCCATAGGTCTTTTGTCATGTCATTTATACTCGATTTCCGCCGTGCGCGGTCCCGGCTGAAGAATAGGCCCGCAGCATCCTCTGAGCTTGGAGTATGAGCCATCCTAACAGAGGACCCCGAGGGAACCCCGGGATATAGAAATAGGACCCAGTATCTCCGGCTTGCGGGGTGTGACCCCTCCTAAACGGAGGCTGACCCCGAGGGTCCCGGGATATAGAAATAGGACCCATTCCGTGGTTGTGCGGGATTAATAAATACACAACCCATCTTTCGGATGGGATGTAAACTCAGGTCCACGTGTTGGAAGAAATGCCACGCTTCCTGCACGTTAAAGAACCCTTGTAGCAAGCTCTTTTTGGGGTGGTCCGTAGGTGATCGGCTACAAGGCTAAATTCCCCGCCCTTGACGATTTCACCCTACTTTTCCAGTGGCAGTCAGAATTTCCCGTCCCATGGCCATTTCCATACCCCAAAGTGATTATTTATCAACAAACTTGTTCTCGTCTTGATATAGCTGAAATATTGCTGAGTAGACGTTAAACAATATTCAATCAATCAATCAATATACTCGATTTAGTATATATTGAGACTCTATATCGTTCTCTATAAAATATATCCTTCCTACGTAATCCTTTCAGTGAAGTGACAATTTAACAATTGATGTACGAAAATAGCAATCATCAAAATAACTTGGCTAAAAATGAAACTTGTACTGAATGATTTCTTAGGTGAGAATTCATTTTGATACAATTTTTCCTATCAAGTTGATACAAATTCTTTTATTGTTTCAGCATCCTTGTACTTTTTTAAAATATTTTTTTAAATTACGCTCAAGTAAATTCTTTACAACGGTTCCCAAAGTATTAAGGTGCCTTCGCATTTCAGAACCTGGATATATATATTATTAGAAGTATTTAAGTATGTTCCCGTGGTGTTAGATAGTACTTTTTTTAAAACTTCAAAGGTTGGCTTTTTGATTACATACACGTTTCTTATAATGTCTTTATTATAGTCTTCTATTATCTCAATTCGCTGAAATTGATACTAATACTCTATATAGTTGTCTATAAACCTATCTTCTCTGTGCGCCTATTTTAACAGATTTGTTTTTTATTCGTATGAAGCCTGGTTCATACAAGTTCTTATTCAGAAGAAAAACAATAAGCTAGCCAAACCCTTTAATTTCAGTTTCCGTTGAGAACAGATATCTTTGGGGTTACCAGACTGACTAACACCGACTGTGAAAAACCGGACTTTTCACTGTCACTGTGACGGGTGCCACGCGTGGAGAAGATCATGCTTACCGTTACGGATCACCTTATGTTACCTAAGTTTTTATAGGGTTCACACTGCTAGTGCTTTAGTTGTGTGGCGTTCTTGTTCATTTTTGTTTATTTGTTTTGTCTTTGTCATACTGTCTCAATTCGTGTTGGATGTGAATTGCCGTGATTTTGGATTTTATGATTTTAGAAATCCCCTTTCCTCATTCTTGCTTCGGTATTCGTTTGCGGATGTACTCTGTCTAATTCATTTAGTGGTATTCAAATTTACCAATTGATTAACGAAAATCATTACAACAACCTGGCTGAAAATGTAAAATGCACTTAATGATTTCTAATGTGTCAATATGGTATGATACATGTATTGTAATAATTTAATACAATAAAATTTGAGAATTTTACGCTAAAGTACAAATTAAGTTTTTATTTTATATTTTGATTTACATTTTTCATTGCTTATAAGTTTGCTTGAAAGTGTTTAGTTTTCTCGAAAACCTGATCACGCATGTCATTTGAAGTTGGAATTTATGCAATTATCGGCAAACGATGGGAAACATAGGTAGGATTCGTCGGCTTGAATTCTGTCGTCATCGTTCCCCTAGTGCATCTTTTAATATATGATAACACGATATATATTTATATTATAACAGGAAACAATTATATAATATATATGAAAAATATGGAGCGTTATCTATAGATAAGCATTTAAAATTTCAATCTTACTCCCACCATCCCTTAATGTATATACTGTGTTATCGAAATGATTTTCGCAAAGCATATGCTTTGTTATAATTAAATGCTTTTCATTATGTGGATCGGTATTTTTTTTATTATTATTTTATTGTTTTTATATTAAATGGATTTTGTTAAACGTCCAAAATGAAAATTTCATTAGGATTACTGAAACAAAATATATGATATTCATTGCTGAAAATTTGATTTCATTCTAACAAAAAATGTTACTTACATCACGTGAACAGCAACAGTTTATTCATTGAAAGGTCTTGCAAGTTAAATTTTCGTCCCTCAAATGACGTGTTTGACGGTCTTGAAATGTTTTGTCTTTTTGCATTTGTTTTCTTCGCTTTTTCCAGGCACCTGAAGCGGTATTCAGAGGCTCTGGCCACAGAGCTGCCAGGCGTTTCCCCATTTGGTGGAAAGGGGAATGAACTGTCTTTCAAGGATCGTCGGGTCATATTACAGAAAGCCTGACACTGAACTATTGTAGCCGAACTATGTGGAGAAACGCCAAGCTCCATGCAGTATAGAGAACATACTATATATTAAGGAGAACTAAAGGCTAAATTTCCTGCCCCTACCCATATTTTCCTTTTCCAGTGGAAATCAAAATTTGTTGCCCCGGTTGTTCCTTCCACATATCGTCAAAATCCAATTGAGGGATTTTGCTGGAATTTTGCTTGGCTGTTTGCCACCTAATGCAGTTGATCATATCGTGCCGCCATTTTGATTCGCAAAATTTTACATGAGTTATAGGACTTGATCGACTTTACTGCAGGGGGACACATAGCTACGCATAACAATCTTGTTTTCAGCATTGTCGCGCCGTTGTTTCTTGTAAATTACTTCAAAGCTAAATTTGAGGGTATAGTAAAGTTGGTCCATTCCTTTCAGAGGGGATATTGGTTGATATGGATATTAGATGGTCTTGATGTGTTGCCATAACCGCAGCTGCCCAGCCTTGTTGTCCATATAGTACTACAAGTTTGAAATGGCTGTATAAAAGGGTTTATTCCTAAAATAAAGTATAAATGTATACTAAGTAAAATGTGGAAATTATATATACTGGACACTATAACTGCATTATGAGATCAGAAAGATTTATGAACTGAACTGTAAGCACATGGTAGAATAGAGATACATGTAATATTTCAGAAGCACATTGCTATTTATTTATATAGGATTTCAGGTATGTTAAAGGGAAACTAGGAACTATATAGATATTTAAGGTAGCACAACAATCTTTTGAATGAAATTGTTGGTACCTTTCTTTGAATGCCCATAACTTCATTATAAGTAAAGATACAATGACAAATGAGGTATCAAATAAAAGGAAAAAGATTGAAATAACTTGTAATGCTCATTTCAATATAATTTATTTTAAGTATCAGTATGTAAATTTCCATATTTGGCAAAAAATTGGGATTTTCGTGTTAAATTTTTTAAATCAAAATAACGTTTACAGCTTTACAGGTGGCTGAATTTTGTTAACTTTATCTGAAAGAACCATCAAAATGCAACAAAACCGTATCTCAGATTTTTGATACAGGATCTGGTTTGATAAAAAATAAAATATAAATTTTTACTCCGTAAAAGATTTATTTTTCAAATTTTAAAATTAATTTAATTTTTAACTAAGCCTTGTTTCAAAAATCTGAGACATGGTTTTGGAGCAATTGAAAGGTTCTTTCAGATAAAGAAAACAGATTTCAGCTACCTGTAAATTCTTAAAACCAAATATTTTGCCAAATATGGAAATTTTGGCATTTATGCTTATAATAAATACTATTGAAATTAGCACTAACATACAATTTAATCTCTTTAATTTCATTTGATACCTCATTTGTTATTGTATCTTTACTGGTACCAAAATTACGAGCATTTAAAGTCAGGGACTGAAATTTTCCTTCAAAAGACTGTTGTACTACCTTAAGTAATTGAAGTACTGTGATAAATGATTGACATGCATTGAAGTGGTAGAAGGATTGAGCCATTATATTTAGTTCCAAATTTTATTTAATATTTAATTTAGTGTTTAATTTTAGTTGTGACTGTCTTGACCTAGTCATTTCATATTTGTTCTGTTTGACGTCATAGAGAGAGAATTTGTTTAATTTGTGTAAATTCTTTTTGTGTTTAGTTTACATGCCTTTTTTCATTTCTATGTTTATTTTCGTTTCATTTTGTCCTATGTTTTGTTTTGTTAGTTTTGATGTGGGTTTTAATAAATGCGTATAAATTTTATTCTGGATTCGGAAGTCTCATTTGGCAAATTCTACAAAACAACTCGAAGTAGAGATATATTTTGCTACACACACAATACCAAAAGGTCTATGAAAATTATTCCTTTTTTCTAATTTTGACCATTTAGTTGGACCATGAAATGATTACGCTGATTTTTTTTACAAACGTTGAAGAGAATTGTTTGATTAAATGCACATTTTTGTAAATCACACAAGGGGTTTCAAAACCAGTGCGCGTATAATCAAGGTAATCAGATGTTGTTGATGAAACTAAACCTCGTCCCAGTAAAAACACAACTAATGACACTTTTTTGAAAAATAGCTACTGTAGTGTATATGGCTTGGATATGGGAAGGCATCCTCTGCCTTCGTTAAATTTTGGTTCGAATGGTTTAGCAGTACTGTATCATGTGTATCACGCGGCTTCTCTGAATGAATTTTCTCCAAAGATACGCCTACCTCTGATTGACAGGTATGTATTGCGAGAATCATTTATGCGTATCTGAATAACAATAGAACGTGTGAGTGTGAGCATTAGTGATTAAATTGTATGACTTAAAGAAAGTGAGATCCGGACCGTAAGTTTAAAACGAACAATCCAAGGACAATGGCAACGTTCGAAAAACAAACAGACAAAGACATAACACGTGCACGGCACAGAAAAGAAAATGAAGACACACACATATACAAAAATGAGCAACACGGACCCAATGAAACCATGGGGAGATCAGGTGCACCGGTAGAGTAAGCATCTGCTTCTTATAAGACACCCACCGTGATGAACATGGCAACTCCGGTAGTAAAGTCAAATCCGGTAGAGGACAAACAAACCTCAGTGGCAAAGTCGCTATAGAAAAAAAGGTATCAAGTGTAAATTACCACATGAAAATGATTTTAATATCAGTTTCACTGAATACATTGAAATAAAACAAAATAGGAACCTATATAGTGTCTAGAAAGAAAAGCATTGCCACTTTCTTGCTATTGTGCATTCGTCGTCGGGGATAAAGCTTATTTTTTTTAACCGTGATGTGCACTGTAAGTTTTCTTTCCAATTAATATAATGTCCCAATCATCAATTTGTAAAGTTTTTTTTCTCCTTTTTTGTGACATTAGATTCTTTGGGGATAAAGAGGATTTGTCATGATGGGTAGGTTGCATGTTTAACATTTTTAGGATGTTGCCTCCTAGGAGTGAAATTCACCACCCGAATAATCGGAGGTTTGACCCAAGGCTAACACAAATGTACTGTTGATTATGGAACGCCGTCACTGCCTTATGATAGTTACTTCATGATCATGATGAGAGTTTTCTTTATTATGATGAGAGTTTTCTTTATTATGATGAGAGTTTTCTTTATCACGATGAGAGTTTTCTTTATCATGGTGAGAGTTTTCTTTATTATGATGAGAGTTTTCTTTATTATGATGGTTTTCTTTATTATGATGAGAGTTTTCTTTATTATGATGAGAGTTTTCTTTATTATGATGAGAGTTTTCTTTATCATGATGAGAGTTTTCTTTAT
>MJUU01051059.1:11625-34560 GCA_002080025.1 Modiolus philippinarum | reverse complement strand
AAAATTGTTCCGCATCCGATAACCTATCCGGAATAACAATAAGAAATCGTTATTGTTAACATTCCGCTTAACCCCAGCCAGAATTTTTTTTTGTGTTTTTTTCTAAGACATGACCTTCATTTCCCATGCTTCCCTTCCGTTAAAAGTATCATAATGAAAACTCTCATCATAATAAAGAAAACTCTCATCATGATAAAGAAAACTCTCATCATAATAAAGAAAACTCTCATCATAATAAAGAAAACTCTCACCATGATAAAGAAAACTCTCACCATGATAAAGAAAACTCATCATAATAAAGAAAACTCTCATCATAATAAAGAAAACTCTCATCATAATAAAGAAAACTCTCATCATGATCATGAAGTAACTATCATAAGGCAGTGACGGCGTTCCATAGTTGATTTCTACTAACACACATTATGATTATCCAACAAATCCTTGTGAATGCGTTTTTTTTTCTTCCGTAGTCTTTTTACCAGCATACTAGGCTCCTTGGGCTGCCGGCTTTTAACGATAAGTCTTCCTAATTTAATGTAGTGTTATGGTGGTTTATAGTCTGTTTTTTGGTTATACTTATTGAACAAACTAAAACGAGTCAAAAAAGGTTTGTCTGCTACGGAAAATTACCGATCACAGACTTGCCCTTATATAACATTTAATCCGTATTGTTAATATGCCATGTCATTTAAAATATTTTTAGTTAATTTCTCGTCGATTGGAAATTAAAATCTTTTAATTTAACGTAAAATTGATTGTTTATGTATGAATTTTGTTTGATCATTACATCAAGGGAAACTGATGTCTCATTTTAGTTGAATTTTAAATTGGTAGTGCAAGTAATTTTGCTTGATGAAAAATGAACGAGAAAATGAATCCAATAAAAACATACGTGAAATTTTTCGCTCTCGAAATCACAGCTATGTGCAGTATTAAAAAGTTCTTTCAGAAAACTGTTGCTTTAATCTTTGAATCTCCTTCAGTAATTGACCATTTTTACCTTCCATAAATGAAACCATTCGAACCTCATTTTAAGAATAGACCCATTTTATTAAGAGCAGTCCATTTTTGTTTTTTGTCTTGTTCCACATCTACTTGACGTTTTTTTCGTTGTATCTTTTCACGATCTATGTCGTCGTTGATAATGAATAGTATTGACAAAGCCATTATCGTCTTGGAGGTTGTAAGATAAACGTTAAACATCCGCATAACGTATTTTTCGCACATCCTTTTATCATATTCCAATTTTTCTAAAAATAATTGCTTAATTATTCGCTGTAGGCTAGCTTGATTCATTTCCTGTAGATATTAATTCCGTTTGATGAACGCTGTCGGTACAACGGCACCAACCCACATGCTTAAATGTAAAAGAAATGCATTGAAGACATCTACGAATGTTTAGTCACGTCTTAAATAAAACCAGTGCAGATTTAAAAACTAATTTAAGCATGGTAAAAAATTGAGTACATGTGACAAAATACCGAGGTTAACTAGTGAACAGTAAATTTAGTTTCTGCATATTGACTTTTTGACAACTTATTTCTCTTTCATGCAGATCAAAATAAAAAGCCAAAATCAGCAAAGGACAGAGTTATTAATGAGAGATATGCTCCTTCGTCTTTAAGCCTAATTTTCTGCATTTTAATATTGCAAGTTAACATATAACATGTAAAAAATCGGTTTTAGGGTCAGATCGGTTTTAGGGTCAGCACCAAAGTAATGACTCAAGGGTTGGTGAATGATCTCGGGAACTAAGAGTCCACTACTCTTAATTTCGTTTTTTCAAACGGCCATTTCGACGACAACTTATGTCTTTTCAATGCAGATGAAATTGAAGCATTTGGAAGATAATAAACCAACAATTTTATTCAGAACAGATAGATAAAAAAAGATCTCAGTGAATGGCCAAAATCAACAAAGGACAGAGCTATCAAGGGGGAGATACTCCTTATTTTGAAGCCGAATTTTCTTAAATAGATTAAAACATAGTTTCATGAAAAAAAGATAAATTACTCCGATCATACTAAACTACAAATCCAAAATGAAAAAGAGACATAGACCGGCAATAAGCAAAGGCCAAATTTGTACTATATTATTTGATACAACGATATTTCCTTTAACATAGAACTATATAATTTTTGGAATTCTCCATCCATTTATTACATGTATATCTCTTAATTTATATCATATACAGTTCAAGATCAAATAGATTTTGGTTTTTTGTGACAATAGCCACGATCTTTTTCGATTTGGATAGTTGTCCCTTTATTCATTGAATTCAAGTTTGTTTGGACAAAACACAACATGTTCATTTTATTATTATTAATGCTGAGAACATTGCATTATTTAAAGCTTCTTTTTTTCACATTTTTGGCATATATCCGTCCATCCTGATCACATCAAATAATTTTCATACACTTTGGACCATAAGCAATGCAACCGCTATCTAGACTTCCTTTAAACATTCATCAAGTGTATTTTCGAATGGACCGTCTCCTAATCATGTTGATGAAATAAGCTTATTTGCTATTGAAATTAATTGAATTTAATAAAACCGTGAAATGGTAACATTTTTGTAAAACAACGTTTTTCCGGTTCTACAGTCGATTTTCTTTATATGTAAAACAATTTCGTCAAACGAGTGAAATAACTATCTCAAAAGCTGTTTAGCTAGAGTTAAATTCAACCACCGTTAAATTCAACCACCGTTACTATTTCCACAAAATATTTTATGGCCGTCATCATGATTTGACAGGTTATTACAATGTGCCTATCGCACATAAAGAATGACATGTTTTTTGCCCTTTGAATTTTTTATTTCAAAAAGTGTAACAGATAGAGGTCAATTGAAAATTGCAAAAATGTTCAGCATGTCAAGATCTACCTACCCTAAAATTTTGAAGATAATCCAAAAAACTTTGTAGGAGTTATTGCCCTTTTTCACACAATTTTCACAAAATTTTCATATTTTTGTCATTATTTCCATAACTATAGAAAATGAAGGTTAAGTGTAAATTGATAAAATGTTTCCCATGCTGTGGCGACTTCAAAACTGGTGTCGAAAATTGATCGTTGGCTGCTAAAAAATGACCGCCATTTTCAAAAGGCCGCCCTAAAGGCAGGGAAATCATTGTCCGAATTCAATGAAATTTGGTTTTCGAATAGGTATTAATGTCGTAACTTAAAAACTGATGTTAGAAATTGTTTGTTGGCTGCCATTTTCAAAATGGCCACCAAAAAAGGCGGGAAAATTCAACATTGTCTGATTTCAATGAAATTTGGAGTGCAAGTGGATACTGAAATTGCTACTTCAACACTTGTGTTGAAAATTGTTCGTTGGCCGCCATTTTCACATTAGCCGCCAATAAAAGGCGGGAAAATTCAACAATGTCCGATTTCAATGAAATTTGGTTTTCGAATAGGTATTGATTTCGTAACTTCAAAACTGATCCTAAAAATTGTTAATTGACTGCCATTTTAAAAATGGCCACCAGAAAAAGGCGGAAAAAATTCAAAACATTGTCCGATTTCAATGAAATTTGGCTTCCAAGTGGATATTGATATGTCGCTGCTTCAAAACCGGTGTCGAAAATTGATTGTTGACTGCAATTTTCAAAATGGCAAACAAGAAGGCAGGAAAATTCAATATTGTCTGATTTAAAATAAAATTTGGTTCCAAAATAGATATTGATGTTGTAACTTAAAGATATGGTGTTGAAAATTGTCATTGTCCGCCAGTTACCAAAGTTACTTCAAAACTGGTCCTAAGCAAGACTGTTTTTGTCAAAAAAGCCCAACAAAGAAATACAGTAAAACATGATCATACTTCAAATAAAAGTAACAACAAAAGTCCGAATCAATCAAAGGGAGAGACCAATAATGAAAATCCGTATAACATACGACAGTTCAAAATATTGGTTGTGTTCGAGCTACCAAAGTTTGAGAGACTGAATTTCAACTGTATAGCTTACAATATTCGCTTGATTCTGGCAACTGCAAGCCAGGTGAGCAATACAGGCTCTAGGGAGCCCCTGGTTAATAGATTCCGTTTTATAATTGGATTGACACATACCGAATTGGACATTTGGCTTTTTGATTACAGTGTGCCTTGTGCTTTATTTTTGTTTCGTTGTATTATGGTGTATTTGTTTCGTCTTAGTAAATTCTGTTTTTTCGCTGTATGAAAAGCCAGGCAGTTTTCTTTTACTGTTTTTTTTGTTACTTAGGAATTACTTAAAAAATTTATCAAAACCTGGATCTTGGCTCTTTATTTCAACAATTATCCCTTCTGTTCTTATTTTCATTTACTGTCTCTTCTATCAATTACTTGCAAATTGTTGTCAATCTATTGTGTTAAGCTTTCAAAATCATTAAAAGGGTGACATATTAAACATGTAAAACCAACGACGACATGATCTATCAAAAGCTCTGTTTCAGCGATCTCACCAATTGTTTGAGCAAATATTTGGTAGTTCCTTCTCCGATACTTGAACCCCACTGTCTTGACATCTATGTCAACACCGCCTGCACTTCGTCCAGCAGCCTAGACCACTCGGCCACCTAGGCTATATTAAAAAAAAATAGCATACAGTTACTGGGTGATACCTCCTCCAAGGTTTAGGAGCTCAGTGCAGATCATCTTCGTTGGAGTATCGTATAAAGCAGAGATGGTCGAATGTCTTCCGACAAGGAATGTTGAGATTTAATAAATTCTTAAATACTTATAACATTATTAACATATTTAAAGGTGCATAAATCTGTATGAAGTTATGATCATTTTGAATCGTTTTTATCTGCAGTGAAATGCGCATATGAAGAGACATTAGTTGTCGAAATGCACATATGCAGAAACTAAATTTACAGTGACTTCGGGATTTTGTTGGTTATTTACAATAAAGAACAATTAATGCCAACAAATTTTGAATGAATCGTTTTAATTCTACAATAAAGGGCTACGCCGAGCGCAGCATGATGCCACCGTAGCGTGTCGACCACTGAAAATTGGAACAAGTGTAATTTAAAGTGAATGTGGACACAGTTAAGAGCTTGTCACCGTATCTGGATGGACAGAATAAGTAGCGTGACACAGTAATTAGCTGGACACAAACTAGGGAACATAAAATTTGCCCTTTAGATCCTGAAAGCTAGGAACTGTATGAGTTGTGCTAAATCTTTTGACATACTACTGACAGTTTACATCAATTCAAAAAAAAAAAAAATTCCCAACGAAATGGGATTTAAAAAATATTTTGAAAAATTGAGATTTTGGCCCCTTTGACTCCTTATAACTGAAAAACAGTAAGAGATATGCCAAATTTGTCGACATACCTCTGACAGCTTACAACAAGAGGAATCTAAAGAAAAAATTCCATCAAAGTCTGATGAAAAATGAAAATTAAAGCCGATATGCACATTTGCAATGTTGGCCCCTTTTGGCCCTCATAGCTCCGAAAGGAAACAAGTTATCCAAAATCTAATGGTTATGTGCTATGTTATTTTTTCATAATGAATCAACTGTAAAAAAAACTGCATCAAAATCGGACAAAATTTAGAAATTTAAAATCTTTTAGATTCACCCTTTTTGGCCCCATTTGTCTCGTGAACGAGAAATCCGACATGAAATCCGTTGCATACTCCAGATCAGAAATTTCCTCGGGAGCACAGAAAAAGAAACCCCATCAAATTCTGATAAATAATAAAGATTCTACAGCCCAATATATGAAAACACCCAATTTGTCCCTTTCTGGCCCTTTTTTGAAAACGGGCAGGGCCACAATAAGAAAAACCAATCCAAGCCTTCCTTTTGTGCCAAGGATCATTGTGGTCAAATTTGGTAAGGATTGATCAATTGGAACTTAAGTTATTGACCATAAACATAAGTGTCTACAGCCGACAACGACGACGACGACAGCACCATACGATTATACGACCTCAAAATTTTTGCGGTGGGAATTTTTTGCTGAACTTGAGCAATAATGCCATTACAGCCCAAAAATATTATATGTATTATATGTTTAAAACGAAGGTAGTAAAGTTTTTTTCATTGTTTCTTTCTCATTTTTTCTTGAAATGCGCATATGCAGAAAATAAATTCACAGTAACTTCGGTATTTAGTTATTTATTATCACTGGGTCGATGCCACTGCTGGTGGACTGTTAGTCCCCGAGGGTATTTACCAGCCCAGTAGTCAGAACTTCGGTGCTGACCCGAAAACCGATTATTTTTGGAACCTTACAATATCTAAATTTTTGTAAATTTTGTTGAAAACTAAGGAGTATCTCACTCATGCAAAGCTCTGTCCTTTGCTAAAGTTTGGCTTTACATTTAGATCATATTGGTTTTTTGTTCTCTATCAGTTTTTAATCATCTTTGAGTTTATGGTCTTCCAAACCTTTAGATTTTATCTGCACTGAAGAGACATAAGTTGTCGAAATGCGCATATGCAGAAAATAAATTCACAGTAACTTCGGTATTTAGTTATTTACTCAGTGAACATGACGTACAAATTCCCATAATAAAAATAAGGAAAGGAGAACAGGAAACACTCATACAAATAATTGTACTATATTTTCTGAATACGATTAAATTAATCCACACACAAATATACGACGTTACAGTGTTAAGTATTTCAATACAACTCTTAATCCCAATACATCTTATAAGTGTCTCTTTTTATTACGATTTTTGCATTATTTTTAAAAAAATTTTAACGACATTTCTCTTAAGAATTTACTCTTGATTTAAAATTTTATTTTCACTGTCTGATAGTAAAAGACTATAACAAGAGACAGACAAACAAAGGTAAAATACAAATTGAAATGAAACACACTGTTCAGAAACATTTCGCTACGCAGGGTAATCAGGTCACCATGAGGAAAGCCCTATCCCGAAACCTTTGTAGCCAAACTGTGTAGAAAAAAAACGAAGTACCGAAGTTACTCATTCTTCCAGCTGGAGCTGTTTGAATTGGTCCCTTGGGTGTTGAGCCATTGAAATTCGACTGCATGTATATGCCTCTCTTCCAAAGCGTGATAATAGAAAGCATGATTGGGAACACATAATTTTACTTTGGTACATGTATCTTGATTACTACAAAATAGAATAAGAAAAACCTACATCGGATCTCTTTAAAGCTTGATTTACCCTTGCCATACGTTTTTTTTGTTTGGTTAGCTACCGATTAAACTAAGGAGAGTATTCACATAAAAAAAGTTATTCTATACGTAGGCGGATTTGAATTGTTTACTTTATTGCTAGTACGTACAAATAATTCAGTACCTTAAGTACAAGCACGCCAAACCTAAGTAATATTTTTCTATCTCCCGGTTTTGATGGAAAATTTTACATTAGAACAACGTTTTTTCTTTACCTCGATGTCGGGATCATTTTAAACTTTTTATGCCACCAGATCGAGGATCGTGGGGGGGGGGTATTGTTTTTGTCCTGCTTTTGTGTCGGCCTGTCTGTCTGTGCGTCCGAGCTTTAACCTTGGCTATAACTTCTGAACTATTTAAGATAGCTTTCATACTTGACAAGTATATAGGTCGGGTCAAAGATCAAGGTCACAGAGGATAAAAAGGGGTGAAATTGACTGTTTTCACATATTTGACTGTAAAATCCTATTTATTTATGTAATGGCTTATAAAACTGCGCAACTGTAATATGCTGACAGATTTGAGGTATTATTTACAGTTTTTGAGAAATAAGAGGTCAAAAGGGGGATATATGAATAAAAATGATTTTTTGAAAATTTTTTGTCAGATCTCGATTCAGTCATTTTCTATATATTTCTTATCGCATGTTTAAACAGATACATTTAATTATAAAAACCATTTCAATGAAAAGAGGCCTAAAGGGGTTGAATTGGGTATTTTTATGGTTATAAACAATTTTTAACTGTGTAAAATAGACTTTTATACTTGGCGAATGTATAGGTTTATACAAGAGGAACATAAATAGGTCAAAGGTCAAGGTCATAGAGGTTAAAAGGGTACTAAAAATAGGGTAGATTTATGTTTTACTGTAGAATCTTGGGGCATATGTAGTGTTTCACAAACACATCTTGTTCTTACTCTTTAAATCTACCATAAAAAGTAACTTTTTACACAATGAAAGATATAAAGTAGACAAAGTCTCTGCAAATACATTTCAATTAAATGTAATATACAAATATTGACATTTTTGTGCAATCGGTTTTATTTGAAATTATCCTCTTATTCATTGTTCATGCATGCCCTGAAATACAGATATAACTAGTCCAATTGTTTCACTGTAGTGTGTCAATTTCGAATGAAAAACACTTCTGAATGCACATTTTAAAGCAGTCCATACGGATACAAAAAAAAACCCAAATAAATAAAACAAAAAAGAAAAAAGAAAACAAAGAACATTAAATATATAATTTAAAAAAATGATATGGATTGATGGAATTTCAGAAATCTTTTACCAGAATGTCAACATCCTTATCTTTGACTGGCACCTGAATCGGTTTTCAAGGGCTCCGGCTAGAGCTGCCGGGCGCGTCCCCAGTTTGTGGATAGGGGAATGTCCTGTCTGTGCGGGGTAATCAGGTCATAATACGGAAAGCCTGTCCGCGAACTATTTTAGCAAAACTGTGTGGAGAAACGCCTCGCCCTTATGCAGTATAAAGACCCCTTCTGTATTGTCCAAAGAGAGCAGAGTCACCTGGACTCATATAGAAGGCTAAATGTCCTGCCCCTACCCATTTCTTCTCTTTTCCAGATGCAATCCAAACTCGTTGTCCTTTCAACCTTTGTTTCTTTCTTCTCTCACTTAATTTTGTTATTGATTAAATTGTTCTCGACTTGATATAGCGGAAAAATTGCTAATTGGACATTAAACTCTAACTAATCAATCAACCCTTCCTTCCTTTTGAATACTATAAGTGAGAACACAGGTGTTAAACCATTATATTTGAGAAAATTTTGTGATTCTAACTGTACTCGTAAAATTCTTCTTAAAGTGTATCTGAAGATGTATTCGTAGATTTCTTGGCACTTATATATTTCACACCCTTTGTATCCTTAGTGCCAAAAAATCTTGAAAAAGGTACCAAATGTAGTTTAGAAGAGAGTTATTTCAAATGCAAGAGATATTATGATTTTTCGCATCTTAACTTTTTAGTAAGGTAAGATAAGTATCATTGCACGTTTTATTAAAGATGAATTTACACATATTAAGCTTTGTTTTCTGTGTTACAAAGTATTTACTGTTTTGCAAAATAAAAGCAATAACTAAAGGATTGAAATTTCAGTGCCTTTTAAGAAGTAAGCATGAGATTGTTATGATTCTCTCTGGTTTTACGAGTATTCTCGATGGTCTTGTCTCTTTTTTGTTTACTGTTTGATTTCTAAATAGAAACTTAATGACTGTCATACTGTTGAATATGGTTTTTCTCCATTTTGTTGATATGTTTTACTTAAATAAATCAAATTAATACGTATAGCGCTTTTTGAATCGCGTGCTTAACTGATAATTATGGTTGTGAAGATGTAAATCTAAGGAAAATAGAAGAAAGCAATACGCTTTTGTTGAATTTTCCATCGGCTGGTGATTTAATGTTGCCCTACATGAAATCAGCAATTAAATTAAACATATTTTATTGCTAAAGTATAACAAATGAATCGGACACAAGTTAAAGGTCCTCTTCAATCAAATTACATATACAAACAATTTTACATTCGTCACCAATATGAAGTAATACACTTAGAAAAACGGATACATATCAGAATATCATTTACAATGTAAATATATATATCTGTTTATATGTAAATCTCATAACAAAATTGAATGTGTGGAGCTATATAAAAAATTTTATGGCGAGAATGAAAGAGAGATAAGAAATTCTAAAAAAAAAAAAGAAAACAGTTAATGTAACTAAATAAATTTTGTGCTCAATGCAATTCAAATCGTTTTGTCAGTTTAATATACCAATGGACTGTTTTGAAAATTTGTGAATTTATATTATCAGATAAGGTGTCATTGCCAAAAAGTAAAGTCTCTGTATTTATTTCAGACAGAAAAGCTAACTTATTTCGAAATTGTTCTCTGGTTCTGACATATCTATTACATTCAAAAAAGTAATGTAGGGAATCTTCTATCACCCATCCACAGGCACAACCTGGATCAACAGTAAAACCCAACACGAAATAAGTCTGCATTTAATTCGCTACTTCTATGCCGGAGTCTAGTATGCAGTATATTATTAAGATATCGATTACCTACACAATAGTAATTGGGAGGTTTTGAAAAATTATTAGAGTTCAAGGCTTTTTAAAATCTCCCCATTGTTGGAAGGTTGCGAATATCGGACTCTAAGTTATTCCATAATCTAATTGCTGAGGGAAAAAATGAATTAGAGTAAATTTGAAGACGGGTAAATGGGATTCTGTAAACACTGTTGTTTCTTAACACCCTTTGGTTACTAACTGGCGTAAAATTTTGTAAACAATCTTGTAAATAAGATAGAATACAATTATTGTGCATTTTATAAAATACGTTTAATTTTCTCCTCTCTCGTCTAGATCGAAGAGCTTCCCAGCCCGTTTCAAAATATAATGATTCAATACTTGCAAATTTTGGCAAGCCTGTGACTATTCTGGCTGCTTCGTGTTGGATTTGTTCTATTTTATTTACATCACTCATATCAACCATCCCATAGTTCACAAGCACATTCAAGAAGTGGAATAATATATGTAAAATAATTTTTTTCCAGGTTCTGCCTGCTTAGGGTGAATTTGAATTTTCTAAGAAGAGACATTTGTTTTGTTGTACTTTTAAGTTTATTATTAATATGACAACTCCACTTACAATGTGAACTGAAAGTTACACCCGAATGTTTATATTTATCTACACAATTAATCATTTCTCCATTAAAAACAATATTAGGCATTGCAACTGACATAGATGTAGAAAAACACATATATTCAGTCTTTTGTGGATTGAAATTTACCAGCCATAGTTTTGACCAGTCATATATTTTTTGCAAATCTAGATTTAAATTTAATTCTATTTCTTGAACATTATCAGAGGCATAAGAAAGAGAGGTATCATCTGCAAATAAGCGTAATAAGCTCGAGCAATTGTCAGCTATATCATTTATGTATAACAAAACGAGAAGGGGCCTAAGACTGATCATTGTGGAACACCTCCTTTGATAATACCAGATTCTGATTTACAATTTTTAATTAAAACTTTTTGTGTTCTGCCATCTATGTAATTTTCTAACCATTTGAGCAAATTTCCCGATAATCCATATGCTTTTTATTTCTTTACTATCCCTTTATGCCAAACTGGATCGAATGCTTTGGATATATCACAAAATACAGTACATATATCAGCAATATTTTCGTTAAGAAAAGGACGTGCTTTTGACGGTAAATTTTATTGTCAGTTGAGTTGAAAAGGCATTTAAAAATCAGTATTAAGGCAGATATATTGATATTCTAAATTTCCAAGACTGCCATTCAAATTTTTTTTTAACTTGCAGGCAACTTCATATTTTGTTAGCTCATTTAAAATGTATTAGATCGTCAATTCACATATTTTGGCTCTATAAAGTAAAAAAATAGCATGTTTAAGACCTATAAATTACTAAAGTAGCTTCGAGCTACTCTCTAAATATACTGAATACACCCGAGAGAAAATACTGAACTTTTCAAAGCAGACATTTTGTGAGCATTTTCCTGTCCCTATCCTTTTTCTCTTTTCTAGCGGCAATCAAAACTCGTTGCCCCTTCCATCTTTGTTTCTTTTTTACTTACGTTTTTCTTTAATTGATTGCCTTCTCTCTTCTTGATATAGTTTAAATATTGCTCAATGAACATTTAAATCTAACTTATCAATCACTCATATGCAAATAACAAAATACCGAAGTTACTGTGGATTTAATTTCTGCATACTAAGTAAGCGCAAAAACTGATAACCAAGATGATCTAAATGTAAAGTCAAAATCAGCTAAGGACAGAGCTGTGCATGAGGGAGATACTCCTTAGTTTTCAACAAAATTTACAAAAATTTAGATATTGTTAGGTTCCAAATAGAATCGGGTTTCGAATCAGCACCGAAGTACTGACTTCTGGGCTGGTGAATACCCTCGGGGACTAACAGTCCATCAGCAGTGGCATCGACCCAGTGGTAACAAATAACTTAATACCGAAGTTACTGTGAATTTAATTTCTGCATATGCGCATTTCGACAACTTATGTCTCTTCAGTGCAGATAAAATCTAAACGTTTGGAAGATCATAAACTCAAAGATGTTTAAAAACTGATAAAGAACAAATAACCAATATGATCTCAATTAATACTAATTAAGATTACCTAGTCTTTAACTGAAACCTCACAACAATTACTAATTTCAACTATTCCTCAAAGGTAAGTTCAATTTCAAATACAGACACCCTTTGATTAAAAAGAAGCTTTGTGCATTTTCAATCTCATCTTCTTACAGAATATAATTCTTACAAGAGGTTTATTATTTTTGGATCTAATTTTGTTTTTCAAACTCAAAATTTTTTCAAGTTAAAGAGACCTTTGTATGTCAAGGTGAACAATATTTCATAGGAGTCACATGATCATCCATGACGTATATACCAACTACACGTAACTCCTTTTTCAATTACAGTTTATCCAATAAAGAACAGGTTCGTCAATTTAGCCAAATATTTTGATTTGATCAACACGGAAGAGACATAAATAATTGAAATGCATATTTTCAGAAACTAAATTCCTGACAACATTTTTGCAAGTATGATCCATAGTGAGTATGCTACTATATCGAAAAATATAGGTGTCTTTATACTTTATTGAGTTTGATTGCAATGGTTTGCTGTCAGATTAATTATTATGATCAGACTATCCCCGCATATACCTGGTATTCCATCCCCACAACCTGGGGCAGCAATAGACAGAGCTCCTGTAACAAATTTAAATACAAGAATTCCGACTTTGCTTGAGTCGCTCTGGTATGAAATGTAAGTCAAGATAGTCTTTTATAGGAGCTCATGATTATCAAAAGCGCATTTCAAAACAAAACAAATCAAAAGAATAAAGTGTATGAGTTTACACAAATCAGAGATTAGATATAAGCAATACTGGGGACACTTAGAAGACCAAAAACAAGATACATTTACAGAAGGCACTGGGCAGAATTACCTGGAAAAGTAGTTCAAAAAAATAATTACTGCTACTCGAGACCGAAACAGAGACTTAATTACGGAACCCGCCGTGCGTGGTCGCGGCTTATGAATAGGCCCGCAGCATCCTCTGAGCTTGGAGTATGAGTCTTCCTAACAGAGGATCCCGAGGGAACCCCGGGATATAGAAATAGGACCTAGTATCTCCGGCTTGCGGGGTGTGACCCCTCCTAAACGGAGGCTGACCCCGAGGGTCCCGGGATATAGAAATAGGACCTATTCCGTGGTTGTGCGGGATTAATAAATACACAACCCATCTTTCGGATGGGATGTAAACTCAGGTCCACGTGTTGGAAGAAATGCCACGCTTCCTGCAGGTTAAAGAACCCTTGTAGCAAGCTTTTTTTGGGGTGGTCCGTAGGTGATCGGCTACAAGGCTAAATTCCCCGCCCTTGACGATTTCACCCTACTTTTCCAGTGGCAGTCAGAATTTCCCGTCCCATGGCCCTTTCCATACCCGAAGTGATTATTTATTAACAAACTTGTTCTCTTCTTGATATAGCTGAAATATTGCTGAGTAGACGTTAAACAATATTCAATCAATCAATTACGGAACCTTAACCGGTTGCGGACCTGTTTTAAATGAAATAACAATAATATTTATCGTTATTGTTTCCTGGCGTTATTGTAACCTGATACTAATAATGTTACTTATTATTATTCTATTGAATAGAATATTGTTTAAAATTGAGAAATGTACAGTACAAAGAAAATTGAATGAAAAAAAGTAAATAAAAGTTCATTTACTTTATGAGTTTTGTCTTTCTATATAAATCGCCACCGGCCCTGATTTGAAAAGATCTCGCCCAATTATATGAAAACATGGTGTCCGTCACGACATGTCAGAGAGGACAGTAGATTTTATTATTGGGGAAAAATTTTATTCTTATGAAGAATTTGAAAATATTCCGCCAAAATTGAAAGTGCAAAATTGAAGAGGACATTTTCTATTAAGGATTTAATATATCAGGAACTTAAATTTACTTGCATACATGGAGGCAGAAACTTTACTTCTAAATCCGAGGAATCTCTCCAAACCAGAGGTTGGTCTTTTGGGTGCCTTATTTTTATGTATTTTTCGAATTTTATTTTTTACATGACTTTTTGTATAAAAAATTACTTCAGATAGCAAACGTAGATCCAGGAGGCGACGGTTGAATTCCCCTTTTTATAAATAAATATAATTTTTTTAATTTCTTGCATAATCACGAAGTTTCTGAGGTATGCTGTTAGGTAAATCATTCATATTTCATGCTTATATAAACGTAATGGCACGCTCACGTTGTTACTTCATTTAAAACAGGTCCACATCCGGTGAAGGTTCCATAATTAGTCTCTGTTACGATCTCAGGTAACAATAGTATTACTTTTCCTGATTAAACCAGGTAATCGTAGCCACTTCGTTTGCAGAATATACGAAAATAACATACATGTATTGATGAAATGAATGTCATTCGCATGGAAATAGAAACGAAAATATACGTTGCATTTTTATCAATATGGAGACTAACGGCATAAACATGACCCTCCCATAGTGATACGGTGAAATGTGAAATAGGATAAAAGGCAAACACATTGTATGAAGAAAAAAAGAAAAGAAAAATTAACCTTCTTACTTAATTTTAAGCACAGAAATCTTTCAAAAATAATTAACGAGGCTGACTCCTGATGTTGTTTATATCAAGGATTTCTTGAAACCTATCTAAATTAATTGAGCTTTGCTGAACGAAATGAAACGGTAAAAAGAAATATATAGGTGCCTGTGCTTTTAACAGATATTGAAGACATTAAAAATTGGTGGAAAATTGATTTCTCTAGATTTTCCCATAATGTAACATTAGGACTATTTTGGTCTAAAAGTTACGAAGTTCTATCAAGAAATTTATGACAAATGTTCCGGTGTCTTCAATTTAAAAAGTGGGGATCCGTGTGTAAAATTCTTTAAGCCATTTAACTAGAGAAAAATTAGTGGAGTTCCGAAATCTGACACAAATTTAAAAATGTGATGAGGGACCCACCTTAGTAGTATATAGGAGGTTTTCGCTTAGTATTTGAGGTGGTGGTGCTGTGGTGGTGCCGGAAGTGACGTCACCGGAAGTGACGTAGACCGGATATGACGTGACAGAAGTCATGTGACCGAAAGCGGAAGTCACGTGACCAGAACACGAAGTGTTTTTACTGCGCATGCGTAACCGGAAGTAGCCGTATTTGAAGCCCTAGTCGGTCCTATTGACCGGAAATGACGTGTTGGAACAACACGTGACCCCGCAGGGGTGTTGTATGACCTTACTACAGTGTACATGCGCGACCGGAAGTGGGCGTAGCCCCATGTGTGCATACCGGAAGTGGTCTTATTTGAAGCCCTATATGGGCCTATTGACCGGAAATAACGTGTTGGAAGAGGGCAAGGCCCCCGCAGGGGCCTCGTATGACCTTACTACAATGGACATGCGCGACCGGAAGTGGGCGTAGCCCCAAGTATAGACCTGAAGTCGGGTATGTTCACTAGTCGGAACGACTCGGGCATGGTCGTTCGGATGTTTCCGTAAGTTGTCGTTGTCATTGTATTTCTGTGGGTGTCTTCTGTCGCGTCCGCGTTCATCAAAGGGACATAACTCTTGGGATTTCCCGCGTTTCTTTTTGGGTGTCTTCTATCACGTTTGCGTTCGACAAAGGGACATAACTCTTGGGATTTCCCACGTTTTTGTGGGTGTTTTCTATCACGTCTGCGTTCATCGCGACAATTCATATGGTTGTCAAGCACCTTGTTGGTTGCTAAGGGTCTTCTTTCACGTCCGCGTTCATCAAAGGGAGGTAACTCTTGCTGGTATTTTTCCTGTGTCTTTTTAAGTTTTTGATTTTGTCCGAGACTTAGGCGACGTTTCTTATGATACTACTCACGACTGCTTACATGACTCACGAGTGTGTTTACACGACTCACGAGTCGCTCACGAGTACGTTTTAGACAGTGCTCGCGTGCTCATTTCACTATATTGCTGCTGCTGCTGCTGCTGCTTCAAGATAAGAAAAAAAATCATGTTGTGAATTTCGAGTGAATCCAGCCATTAGCTACCGAATCCAGGGAAACTGTACTTAAAGCTTCGCTTATTATAATTTTCTCATTCGTTCAACGAATCACGAGGGGTGAAGACCTCTGGAATGTACCATTGCGATAGCTGTAATTATCATTCCAACCGACAGTTCAATCTTCGACGTCACAAACAATTGGTTCATAATATAAAGCAAGAGATGGACAGACAGCAAGATATAGAAACGGAGTCTGACATATCCGAGGAAAGCAATGCTACTGAAGAACCAGAGTATGCTACGGATGAAGAATCTAACAGAAGAGACACACGTTGGGCATCACCATGGGATATAGTAGTAACCAAAGCCAGGAAGTGTAATCAGGCAGAATACCAATAAAGGGTTGAAGAATACATTGAAGATGAACATGAAGAAGACAAGGCACGCCAACTTGCATTTGAAGACCTGTACGAGGACTACAAAGACAAGATGAGGGACGTTTATCTACAAGGCATATTCTGGAATGCAAATATGCGGAAACACCCAGTGCATAGAAAGATCAAGAAGACGGTTCAACGCTTGAAAGAAGAAGAAGACTATGACACAAGAGAAGCTTGGAATTATGCTTTAGATAAGAGGAGATATCTCTGATGAAGTACTGGATTCATATGGCCCACCACCGACCGAAGACAACGAAACCACGTAAAGCAAAAAAGCAAAGACAGTTGGGATTGGGAGGAAGGGGGAATGCGGCCTATCCTTTGGATAGCCAGTCACAAGCCTGGTGAAACGCAGAGTGACCCTTCCTGGATTCGGTAGCATATGGCTGGATTCACTCGAAATTCACAACATGATTTTTTTTCTTATCTTGAAGCAGCAGCAGCAGCCCCATCAGCCTAGCGCAGCAGCAGCAGCAGCAGCAATATAGTGAAATGAGCACGCGAGCACTGTCTAAAACGTACTCGTGAGCGACTCGTGAGTCGTGTAAACACACTCGTGAGTCATGTAAGCAGTCGTGAGTAGTATCATAAGAAACGTCGCCTAAGTCTCGGACAAAATCAATAACTTAAAAAGACACAGGAAAAATACCAGCAAGAGTTACCTCCCTTTGATGAACGCGGACGTCAAAGAAGATCCTTAGCAACCAACAAGGTGCTTAACAACCATATGAATTGTCGCGATGAACGCAGACCGCGATAGAAAACACCCACAAAAAATGTGGGAAATCCCAAGAGTTATGTCCCTTTGGCGAACGCAAACGTGATAGAAGACACCCAAAAAGAAACGCGGGAAATCCCAAGAGTTATGTCCCTTTGATGAACGCGGACGCGACAGAAGACACCCACAGAAATACAATGACAACGACAACTTACGGAAACATCCGAATGACCATGCCCGAGTCGTTCCGACTAGTGAACATACCCGACTTCAGGTCTATACCTGGGGCTACGCCCACTTCCGGTCGCGCATGTCAACTGTAGTAAAGTCATACGAGGCCCCTGCGGCGGCCTTGCCCTCTTCCAACACGTTATTTCCGGTCAATAGGCCCATATAGGGCTTCAAATAAGACCACTTCCGGTATGCACACATGGGGCTACGCCCACTTCCGGTCGCGCATGTACACTGTAGTAAGGTCATACAACACCCCTGCGGGGTCATGTGTTGTTCCAACACGTCAATTCCGGTCAATAGGACCGACTAGGGCTTCAAATACGGCTACTTCCGGTTACGCATGCGCAGTAAAAACACTTCGTGTTCTGGTCACGTGACTTCCGTCACGTCATATCCGGTCTACGTCACTTCCGGTGACGTCACTTCCGGCACCACCACAGCACCACCACCTCAAATACTAAGCGAAAACTTCCTATATACTACTCACCTTAACCATAATAAGTAACATTAGATACGCTAAATGTAAGTACACTTTTGTAATACAATGTATATTGAGTAAAGATGTTGTATGTCAGAATGTGTGGAACCGCGCAAAGTTCGAACAAACGGACGAACTGCATTCAGGTTTTGTCCTCGAATAATTTCAGGCACTATGTACAAATTGCATTCACTCCATATCCATTTATTGCATTCAGGTTTTGTCCTCGAATAATTTCGGGCACTATGTACAAATTGCATTCACTCCATATCGATTTTTTGCTTATCCTTAAACTTTTGTAAATTTTCTAACATCGATCGAAATGTGTTAAGCGTTGAGGAATGCATTTTATGCATTATTCATAAACATTCTTGTCTTATCAAAAATTAAGAGATGACAATACTATTTTGTATTTGAGGGGTTTAAAAATCGTAAATGCAAATCTGAAAAAGGACGTTTTAAATCGGTTTTCAAACAAACGTTAGTTTGGTAGGCGTCTGCATCATAACGTTCCCATTGATTTCAGCCGTTAATCATGTATTTTACCCCATGAAAATTTTGACATCATCCAATCAAAATTAGCGTTGCATGAAAATTTTTGTAACCCATTATATTTCCTATTGTACACTTTTAAAAATCTTTCTATGCAAAAAGTAAGTGATTATCTAATCTTTAACGGGTTATTCCTATTCCTTTACCAATTTAAGAAAACTGCTAGTTTATATCGATACGACACGCTCGCTACAAAAACCCCCATTTCTGGAAAAAGACCGACAATAATAAAATATATACTTTTCTCTAACATTTTTTTTACTCAAATATATTATCTTCCAAATGACTAAATACAGAGGTTACTGTGCATTTAAATTCTGCATATGCGCATTTCGACATTTTGTACCTCTTCAGTGCAGATAAAATATAAACGTTTGGGAGGCCATTAACTCAAACATGTTTCAAAACTGATAGAGAACAAATAACCAATATGATCTAACTAGAAAGCCAAAATCAGTTAAGGACAGACCTTTGCATGAGGGAGATAGTCCAAATGTCTCATGTAAACAGTTATAAGATGTTTGCTGTCTGAAAGATACATGAACCAGAGGCTCCCTGGAGCCTATATCGCTCACCTGGCTTTCAGTTGCCACAATCAAGCTAACATTGTAAATTATACAGTTGAACTTCAGTCTCTCAAACTTTGGTAGAGCAAACACCACCATTAACTTGGACTCTATTTTAAGTCTGATCATGTTTTACTGTACTTCTTTGTTGGGCTTTTTTGACAAATTGTCTTGCTAAGGACCACTTTCGACACCAGTTTTGAAGTCGAGACACCATTTGGTAAATGGCAGTCAACAACAAATATCTTTAAGTTACGACATCAATATCTATTTGGAAACCAAATTTCATTGAAATCGGACAATGTTGAATTTTTCCACCTTTTTGGCGGCCATTTTGAAAATGGCAGTCAACAAACAATTTTCAACACCGGTTTTGCAGTAGTGACATCAATATCCACTTGGAAACCAAATTTCATTGAGATCAGACAATGTTGATTTGGCATCCATTTTGAAAATGGCGGTCAACGAACATTTTTATTATCAGTTTTGAAGTTGTTACATCAATACCTTTTTGGAAACCAAATTTCATTGAATTCGGACAATGTTGAATTTTCCCTCCTTTGTGGCGGCCATTATGAAAATGGCAGTCAACAAACAATTTTCAACACTGGTATTGCAGTAGCAACATCAATATCCACTTGGAAACCAAATTTCATTGAAATCAGACAATGTTTAAATTTCCCGCCTTTTTTGGTAGCCATTTTGAAAATGGCGGTCAACGAACAATTTTTAACATCAGTTTTGAAGTTGCTACATCAATACCTTTTTGGAAACCAAATTTCATTGAAATCGGACAATGTTGAATTTTCCCGCCTTTTTGGTGGCCATTTTGAAAATGGTGGTCAGCGAAAAATTTTTAACACCGGTTTTGAAGTCGCAACATCAATATCTATTTGGAAACCAAATTTCATTGAAATCGGACAATGCTGAATTTTCCCGCCTTTTTTGGCAGCCATATTGAAAATGGCGGTCAACCAATAATTTTCAACATCAGTTTTGAAATCGCCACAGCATTGCAAACATTTTATCAATTGACACTTAACCTTTATCTTCTATAGTTTTGGAAATAAAAGATGAAAAATATGAAAATTTTGAAAATTCGTTAAAAAAAGGGCAATAACTCCTACGTTTTTGGATTATCTTTAAAATTTCAGGGTGGGTAGATCTTTACATGCTGAACATTTTTGCAATTTGTATCTCTTATAGTTTTTCTGATAAAAAATTAATAAAGTTAAAATTTTGCAAATTTTACAGAAAAAGGGCAATAACTCCAAGATGGGTTTTCGGATTTTCTTCAAAATTGCAGGGCAGGTAGATTTTGCTATGTTGATCACTTTTGCTTACCGTCAGATTTTTGATATCTGTAATGGTTTTTGAGTTATTTGCAAAAAACAGCAATTTACCCCTATGTTCTATTTTTAGTAACAGCAGCCATGTTGTTTGGTCGTCGGACTAATCGAACACAATTTTTAAACTGCATACTCTGGTGATGCTTCAGTCTAAGTTTGGTTACAATTGGCTCAGCAGTTTCAGAGGAGAAGATTTTTGAAATTGTTGACGGACGACGGACGCAAAGTGATGGCAAAAGCTCACATGGCCTTTTAGGCCAGGTGAGCTAAAAACGGGGGCTGCATTTACAGAATTACAGGTTATTGATAGGGATGGTCTGTCTATGACGGGTAGTAAGGTCATAAAACGGAAAAATTCTTTGTAGACAAATTTGTTGAGAAACCCTTTCTGAAATTCTTTGCGATAGAAATCTTTTTTTATCCACTGCGGGTCATGAAGATGGACATATGCATTCACCTACCCTTTTATCACTTTTCTTGTTGTAATCCGAACTCTTTACCCCAGTTTACTCTTTCACCTCAACTTTTGTTTTTTATTCGTTTTTAGACCACCGGTTTGGTTTTCACTTAACACTGTAGATTTTTCTTTATTGACTTAGCCTGATATAGCAGAAATTTAGAACTACCAACCAATCAACAATACCCGATTAAGACGCAATATTTTCTGAAGAGCACATTCCTTTGAAACGCGAAAATAAAGTTAGAATCTGTAATTAGCAAATATATCGGAATGGTGCTCCATTTAAAGGTGAAAATTAAAACAAAAAACCATTAAATTTATGAAAATCACAAAAGAAAAACAAGAACAAAACATAACAAGAAAAAAAAAGAGAAAATGAAAAAAAAACTTCAATGCCTATTGAAAACAAAAAGATTGATTAATGGACTAGTTATAGCTTAACATCCAGTGAGCAATATTTCAGCTATAAGAGGACTAGAACAAGTGAATAAATAAAAAAAGAAAGAGAAATAAAGGTGGAAAGGTCAACCGAGGCAACCAACCGGCAGTAATAATGATGAAGGATTTCTGTAATGAAAAAAGTCTTCCAGTAAAATGATAGAAATTCTCAGTCAGGCATAAGAAAATGTGATCAAGAAGAGTTTTTCCCTTAATTCTTACATTTGAGTGAATTACAGATGTTTAACATTCCTGTGGACACTTCATTCAGAAGACGATGGAATTTTACGGAACAAGATCGTATTGCACAAGAGAAGAAAATCGCATACAGAAACATTGCTCAGTGGAATGAATATGAGATAGTAAGTCTTTGTGCAAATTTCAGGCATAAGAAATAAGTGTGGAAGATTGGATATATGACGTTTACCGTTAGGTGCGGGAATCATATACCTCACCGTGTAAAAATAAGTTGAATTAGCAGCTTAGAAAATCATCTCCTGGAGATTTGTGCGATAAAGAAATGTAGTTCTCACAACAAATTTAAAACAAATGGTCATAGTAAGAATTTTATTTCTCCGTAGACATGCGATATTATTGTTATGATTGGAGAACTGCTTCTAGATGGAACCCTTGAAAAATTGTTCTACTCCTTAGCTAATGCACATATGTTGAGTAAAAATGATTGGACTGGATAGTTACTTGAAGATACAGTGTATATGAGGCCCTTACACAAATCAAAGAAAGCAATACAGATAAGAAGGCAGTTACATGTAGAAATTTATCTTTTTGTGATTAGTATACTGCTGTTATTGAGATTTAAAGATATACATGCAGGCATAAGTTGTCAAATGTTTGCTTGAAAACATGTGTCTTCTCATATCCGCAATATTTGGAAACTAGAATATAAATTTACAACCATTGATGAAACTCATCAGCATTTATTATCAAAATGATATGAGAAAGTGAGAACTAAACTGTCAGTCTGAAACGAATAATCCAAGAACAATGGCAACATCGGAAAAAACAAAGAAACAAGAAACACGAGTACGGCACAAAAATAAATGAAGACACACACATACAAAGATGAACAACACGGACCAAATAAAAACCGTGGGTGAGATCGGGTGCGCCGGTAGAGTAAGCATATCCAATGAGATTACGATTAATATTAAGTTACCCTTACTTTAAATCATCACTGCAGATTTTTTTCAATCAACATCATGATTCAAAAATTAATATTGTTTTAAATAAAACAATCACAAATTGTTATATTTTATTTTTCAATTAATATTAAAAGCATTTTCGTAAATTTTGAAATTAATAATTGTTTTCAATTTTCGTTTGTTTTGTGTGATTGCTGTCATGTAATAAAGGTTTTCAACTGCACAGGTAAACAAAACTCATAACTTACCAACATATAGAAAAATCAAGAAAAAAGATAACTGCAACGCGGTTAA
>MJUU01051059.1:0-10899 GCA_002080025.1 Modiolus philippinarum | reverse complement strand
TCTCTATATATTTCAGTTATGGTGTATTTCTACTTGAGATCATATCGCAAATTTACACACTATCACACTTTTAAATTATGACATTTTATTTATTTATTTATTTTTTTTGTAATTTCCAAATGCTATGCTGAGTGTCCACATCTCTTGTTTTTATGCCAAGTTTTCTTGCAATTGACTCAATTAGTGCCCTGTTGTTGTTTACGTTGTGGTTGTCTCGGGCAACTGATGGCAGCAGTTGTAAGAACACTTTGCCAGTTAATTTCACAATTGTTAACAACCCGCATCCTTGAACAAAAGAGAAGATACACGGATATAGATTTGCTCGACATTTAGCAATGAATTAAATTCAAACCGATGCTAGGGTCGTCTTTAACTGACTATGAGGTATGGGTATAGCTCAATAGCTAATTTTTGAAGACCTCATGGTGACTTCAAGATGAAGAACAAACTAGATGTAAAGTATTTGATGATCAAATACAATGTCTCCCCCTTCCCATCTGTATTAATTCTTAATAATTAAGGTGATATAAGAGTATACTCGGTTGCTTGACAAAAAGAAACTAGATCAATGAGTACAAAAAATCCTAACTTGCGTAAAACAACTGTAAATGCCATTATGCTTTACACGTGTTTCAAGGAGTAACCTCTCATCAGCAGCATTAGTATCAAATTATAGGAAAGTTGTAATCTAAAAATTATCTAAAAGAAGTACCCATTTCCAAAAATACCGAAATAGAAAGCCAAATCCAGTACTAAGGAGTGCAATACAATTAGGAATGAACCGTCAGTCTCTTAAAAAAATTGAATGTAAATGAGAAATAAAGGGATATGGAATTCCTTGATCATAATCTTCTTGCATTCCTTTATCCATAATGCCGTGTAAGTTACCCAAGTATTAAAGTAAGAAAATTTGCAACGTGGCCGTGTCGTTCGTGTGTATGTGTGTAGTCACGTGATCAAGTAAATTAAAATCAATAATCGTTTTCACGAGTAAAATCGTTTTAACGAGTAATAAGAACGTATACAGTAATAAGAAAAGTGTATCAATAGCAATAAAATATAGAAAAAAAATGTTTATCGCTTATGTTATAAATAGATAAGTTCTCTTGTTATCTGGGTCAAGTGCATGACCGACTTATCTATAATTAACTGCTAAAAATAGCGTACAGTGATAAGTAAATGGAATAAGAAAGCATCTTAAATGCATGAAATAATCAAATGAAAGTGAATAATAATGTATACATTCCTAAGATAACATTATAAAGAGTTTATATGCCAATTTTCAATGCATAATGTGGAGTAGTTTCTTCAAACGAGCGAAACTAAATTTGTGACAGACACCCGAAGTAAAACAGTATGTCTCCATTCCATGATTACGCATGGAGGAGACATAATAAAAGCATTGTACCATTGCTTGGTTAAATCATGAATTTGTAGTGAATTTGTCTCATGCACATTTACTCAATATCCTTTCATTGTTAATTGATATAACCTCAAGACTGTCTAAATTAGTCTTGAATTGAAAAACTTGTATGAATTTTCAAACTTATTGATGAAGATTACATTTGGAAACATATGATAGTATTCTTTCTTATCAAGTTTAGTAATTGAAATACAAGTGGTTTAAAACAATTATCTAAGAATTTTGTAGTTGGCGAAAAAAAAAAACAAAACATATGTTTCTAGTGTGTGAAGCTTATGCTCATGTTAAAATGTCTTATACTGAAGAGTTGCAAACAAGGATCACATTAACTGGTTCATAATACGAGGAAGTAATTTTCCAACACATGTTTGCCTGAAGTCTGTCATCTTTTGTATGGACAAGACATGACATCGCGTCTCCATCTATTTTTTTCATACTTTATAATCAAATTCAAATTTAAAACTAAGTGGTTTTACATAGTCTTTATGTGTTATCATCATTTCAACTTTTTTTTCACTGTACATTTATCTGGTCTGTCGGGACGATCCCCCTCCCTCAAAAAATGTAACAAAACCAGTCACTATATGTATATATTTAGAGAAATTGTGAAATACTAGATTTCGGTTAACCCATAAAGTAGATGAGAACCGGACCGTCAGTCTAAAAAGAACAATCGAAGGACAATTGCAATATCGGAAAAAAGAAAAAGAAAGACATATTAATATGAGCACGGCACAGAAAAGAAAAATGAATAACACTGACCCAATAAAAAACCATGGGTGAGTTCAGGTGCACCGAAGAGTAGGCATCTCCTGCTTCTTATTAAACACCTGCCGTGTTGAATATGTCAACTCCGGCAATAGAGTGGAAACCGGAAAAACAAAATTTGGTTGCAAAGAGGAAGCTCTGTTGTCATCCTGGAAAAAGATATCCTAAAGCGGTTCAAAAGATCGTAATGTCGACCGTAAAATTTCTATAGCGATGACTTCAAATTATGGGTAATATAACCTTGCTTAAGTAGCCTATTTGTAAGCAACCGAGCTCTATCAAGGTAAACACTGTATCGATCACAGACCTTGAGTAGCGAATGAGTTGGGAGATGTATTCTCAATATGCTGGTACTTTTGGAATATTGCTACAAAAAAAGGGAAGTTGACTATTGGAAAAGTGAAGTCATCGTGTTTGACGTACAGCCTAGTTTGTTTTGAGCCTCTGTAGTCAATTTCAATATGAAGGTCAAAAGAACGAGGCCGATTTGGAGTATCTGTAGTATCCTTGATCTCGAGCTCTTTTTAATCGATAAGTTGAAGAAAATCACCAAAGCGAGGGTTGTTTAAATGATTGAATATTATCTACATAATGGGGTCTGAAATTAATGGACA
This sequence comes from Modiolus philippinarum, assembly GCA_002080025.1. NCBI lineage: Eukaryota > Metazoa > Mollusca > Bivalvia > Mytilida > Modiolidae > Modiolus > Modiolus philippinarum. The sequence goes on along the minus strand of MJUU01051059.1, from coordinate 8,094 downwards.
TTTTTTTATAATTGTTTTTGAAGAAGCCCTTCGATGAATTCAGCCTCATATGAGTGGAGAGTCGATTCGACTAGAAGAGGTGAACAGTTTACGCCCATTGGAATTCCGATAGTCTGTTAAAATACAAGTCCTCCAAACTGGACAAATATATTGTCGATCAGTAGCTGTAACATTTTAATCACTCTTCCGCCTATATTTTTTCTGTGATTTTGAGTCGTGTTCCACAAGGTATGCTTATTTTCTGCTTATAAAAATGTACTTTAAGCTAGTATGACAATGTTTTTGAATGCCCTCTTTTTACGACGGTCAAAATGGAGGTTAATAGGTTAGCTTACGCATAGTTAGTCTCCAAAGAGTTGAAACATTTAATTGTTAAAATTTGTAGTCACACTTGTGAACTTCAACCGAATGGGAGTGCATATATAAATTATAAGTTGATCGAGTCAATCCTGTAATAAAATGAACTAACATGAGGCCAGCAATAGACTGTACCGCTCACTATGACCGTTGTTATCAAAGATAGTCTATCTTAAAGGGTCTGAAGTTAAATTAAAATTTGCCCAGTGGTTAAATAGGAGACCCGTAAAAGTGTTTTTTAAACTTTTTTTGACATTGTGGATTTCCTATTTTCGGGTTCTAGTGCTGTTGATGAGGAATAAATTTCCGGAATGGCCATACAGCTCATAAAAGTTATTGTGGATGGGGTTAACATATGTGTTATGGTCTCATGTTCATTTATTCCATATCCTTTCCTAAAATATTCAGTACGGAAAAATATTAAAATATGTCCCTTCCTGAAGGTCATCTTTAATATTGCATAATAATATGGTATACTATCATACTTAGATATTATTCAAATTATTCTGGCTACCTGTTTAAAGTTTCTGCATCTCACTATTTTATTGTGCAAAAAGCGTTGTTCCATTGCTTTGCTCTACCATGTATTTGTAAAGACCGTCTCATGCGCATTTACTCCATATCCTTTCACTGCTTATATTAACCTTAGAAAAACGTTTTGGAGGGGACCACACAACGACGTTTGTGGCCAATTTTGATTCCATATTGGGTCAGTAGATTCAGAGTAGATCTTTAAAACTGCTCCAAAGGATTCAGTCTGCTGGAGAACATTTGGGATAAGACGGGAAACTTTTTTGTAGGGTACAATTAAAGGAATGTTGTGGCCATATTTGTTTCCATGGGCTCAATATTTTCAGAGGAGAAGATCTCTGAATGTGCTTTCCCATAAGTTCTAGTGTTAAAACTATGTTTCCCATTTGCGGCCATCTCGAAACTTTTTCAGGGGATCATCTTGGGAACAGTGTGACAAATTATGGTTTCAATTAACCCTGTTCTTTGAAGAAAAGCTTGCGCCAGATGGGCGGACGACGGACATAAAGTGATGGCAAAAGCTCACCCTGACATTAGCCAGATGAGCTATAGAGTTAAGCTACATACCTTTGACAGCCCTATAACACTTTTACGGTACTTTTTTTATAATTCACATAGTCAATATGTTTATTTTCGACATTTTTTGACACTGACCTTATACCTTCCCTTTCGCTGTAGTATTTGATTTCAGCAAAATAAGTCTGATTGTGTTTTACTATATCCGACGGCATAAACTTGTAATGAATACCTACTGTCATGACACTATCTATGATTTTATTGAAGTATAGTGTTCCAAGCCTTTAGATAGTATACCGTGATGTGAGCGATCGATTCCTAGCACAACATAAATACAAGAGGAGTGTTAAAAAGTTGTTATTCTCATCATAGAGTAAACACGATAACAATAGCGTATTTACTACCAATTACGGCTTGCTATTTTACTTAAAAGGTAAGACAGTTTTCTATTGTTTTTGAAAAATTTTACATTACATATAGTTTTATTCATTCTTCAATTTATTAAAATCTAATATATTTTTTTAATATCTGAAGAACATGAAGCAATTTATTCGTGAAGCTGTTTCTTTTAAATGTCAACCATGTGTTTAGGTAGGATACAAGGTTATTAAAATTGATGTTTTATTTTCACGCCAAACGGCGATTTTTTAGAGATCATTGAAGACATTCCTCTTACCTAGACGTCCCCTTAAAACTGTAAGCAGTAGTATTTGTAAAATTTCAAGCAAATGCGGTTTTCAATATGTTTTCTTTGATATTCAGTAATAGTGCCCATGATTTCTAAAATGCAAACTTTTAACGATTTTACAAAGTAAAGTACAATACCTGGCAATGTGAAAACCAATACGTTGTACAAAAATGGCCTAACGCTTTAAATGTACTTTTCGTAATAAGACCTTAAACATTTCTATCAATCACTCATAAGCACCTGTCACTCTCAGTTTCACTGGAGTTCACACTGTGAGTGCCTTTGTTTTGAATGTTGTAATTTCTGTTTCTGTGCTTTGTATCTGTCTAACGTCATTGTTTTCTGTGTTCTCGTTTTGGCCTTGTCTTTGGACTTCGATTTTTGTAAATTTCACTCCTTTGTTTTTTTCGGTATTCTACTGCCGTTGTTTGATAATCTTAAGAGGTTGGATGCGGCCCGGGGATGCGGCATCTAACCTCAGCTTCAGCAAAACTGATTTTCAGAAGTCGAGCATAGACATTCATGTTTTAAATGACTTTTTTATTTAGAAATAAAGTATGAAAGCCTAATTATAATAGGGGTATATAAGCTTACAGAATATTTTAATACATATAGACCCCATTAGCTTAAAAAAGTCTCCATGTTAAGATAAATGTAAAGGGTACCATGATATACGAAGAGACCATTTTATTACCAGCAAATTAAATTTCAAATTTCTGTTCAATAAACAGGTGAATGTGCAAAAAATTTTCTTTTTTTTTTTTGGTGAAAACTTTCTTATAAACATATACCGATATCGAATATTTAAAAAAACTGCTCAAATGAAAGTGTTAAGCTTCTTAATTATTATTTGAAATATAATGCTTTAGCCTATACCATAGTTATTCCTAAATTATGGAGGTAGACCTGGGGTATTGGGAGATAACTCTGTTTTTCACTTTCATAATACTTACATATATAAATAGCTACATTGTAATAGATATAAATAAAATTTCAACATGATGAAAAAAGATTCAAGAATCAAAAGAATATTCTTTTTGGCATGTTAGTCACTACCGAGCATCCAGTTATTTATAACTAGCACATTTACTCCAAATTTCAGGCAATACTATCTAAATATAATGAAAAATATGTAAAACTCAGATTTTTTTCAAGGGAGGTGATTTAAAGCCCGGATTCAGGAATTGATTTTTTTTTAATTCTAAATTTTGAAAAAATGGAACGATAATTTTTTCAAAAATTTTAGTATATCTTACCCAAACCAATTTCCGTCCTATTCTCAGTTTTTGGTGAAAATTAAACGACTCAATTTTTTACAAGAAGTGTTTAATGCTAATAAAGATTGGATAAACTTTTCGGTCTATATGGCCCAAATCACCAATGTATTTCAGTTCAAACTGTTTAAATTGATTATTTTATTTCTATGCCTACTTTCAAACTGATTTATACCACTAAATGAGATACTTTTATATCAAACAATTTCAATAAGCATCTATTTTATACACAAGAAACAAGTCCTGAACGGGCTAAATAATATGAGGAAACATACCATCTTTAATAACCACTAGACACGAAACTCAATGGTAAAAATTTTTGAAAATTTAAATTGAAAGTTTATACGGACATCTTTAGACTAAATACTTTTAATATAAAAAAATTAAACGACTGGAAAATGTTAGGCCTACCAAGCTAGGTCTACCCTCTTAACTTAAGATTCGACACAAGGACACAAACTTTTTTTTCAATTGATAACAATATAGTAATTTCAAATAGTGAAAGGTTCATCACCAAGAACAGGTATATTTAGCCAACCGTACAAAATTATTTTACTTTAAAATATATTTGGGTTTATGGACTTTCAAATCTATTGACTTGATCTGCCCTAAAGAGACATAAGTCGTTGGAATTGCCGTATGAATACACACACACGCACACACACACACAAAACTTCGTTATTTTGTTATTTTTTTTTTGGCGGATACCTCTGCTAGTGGATTGAAAGTCCTAAAGCATATTCACCAACCAAGTAGCCAGTAGTACGGTGCTTTTATTTGGAGACTTGCAATATCTTAATGTAACAACAAATTTTGTTTAAAACAAAGGAGTATCTCCCAGTTGCAAAGCTCTGTCCAAGGCCGATTTTGGCAATTCTATTTAGATCCTAATGGTATTTTGTTCTCTATCAGCTTTTACATATATTTCGGTTTATGGATTTCCAAATGTTTTGTTTGATTATGTACTGAAAAAGGTATAATTCATTGCCATATGCCGAAACAAAATGCACATTAACTTCGGTATCTATGCTAAAATAGCCCTCTGTAGAAATCAAAACAGCTGTAATTTAGGTATTGCCTGAAACAAAATGTGACACTTGGCTTGAAAAAAAAAAATGTCAAAAATACATTGCAAAATATGGCAATTCAACACTTCAACTAATCAATAGTAATCATTAAAGCCAATTCAAGAAACTTAAGAGTTGTAGAAATGGGAATAAACAGAAACCGTGCGTATTTCTTTTTATTTTTTAAACAGCAAATTATGCTGTGCCTTATTACTAAATATTCTTCCGTGTTTTTTGCTTTGTTTTGTTTATTTATTATTATTCATCTCAACTAGTAAACAAAATACAAATTTTATATAGATATAGACATTTGCACCACGTATACTTTTAATTTATTGTATACGCAATTAATTTTTTTTCTAGATTTTCAGTCAAATGAGTTTCAAATTATTAACGCATACGTATGGATTCAAATCAGAAATCACTTATTTTGTTTCATATCCCTTTCACGTTGCGCATTGAACATTTTATCTTGCGTTAAATATGTTATCAACAATTGTAATGGATCCAGAAACAAGATTAAAGCTTTGTAATTACTCACGTCTTTTGTGTCTGCTTGTCAATTAATTGACCAAGAACCTAATCTAACTATTTACGAGTGACACTGACCAGATAATATTCTATAAAACCTGAATTTTATTAGCGTACATCAGATCTTACCTATCGATGAATATAAAATATTTCAATAGCAAAAATGATAAGTAATAAAATACAGAAGTTACGGTAAATTTAGTTTCTGCATTTGGCCTTTTCGGTCACTAATGTCTCTTCAATGAAGATAAAATCTAAACATTTGGAAGACCATGAACTCCAAGATGATTAATACTAAATTAATCATGTATATTTACTAAATTTAAATATCATTTATTTACCATTTAATTATTTTATACCATTTTAGTTTAATTTTACATATATTGATTGATTGATGATTTACGCCAACTTCAGTAATATTTCATCTATATTTTGGCGAGAACTGTTAAGTAATTTGAACAATTATAATAAATATCTAAAATATCAATATAAAACCATTAAAGCTTTAAACAAGTAAAACAAGAGTGTAAAATATAAAAAATATAAAAAAAAAACATTATAGGAGAAATGAGAGTTTAACTGTTACAATATTACAACTATAAATTAAATCCATTTAAATCTTACTTAATAAATTGATTGCTTTTAAAAAATGAACGATTTTGTCGCCAGCGAAATTTGTAAATAGGTCTTTAAGACAATCAGCTGAATAAAAATCACGCCTGATATCATTCAATTAAAACATGTTGAATTGTATAAGGACAATTGCATGGAATACATTGAGGTCAATCATCACTGTTGAGGATAAAACTATGTGTTGTTCTAGTATGTCCAATACGACATCGGGTCAACACTACTTGTTTCCTACGGTTTTTACCGCAGGAACTGACTTGTTTACCGACGTCTGACTGTATTCCATGTAGTTTGTTATTTATTTGCAGATCCCATTTGGCCTGCCATAACTTTAAAATGTATTTAGCGATTAAAGGCTTCATGTCAGGGTACGGTACTGGACAATTCGCCATCTCGTCATCTAGTGCATCCTTGGCTTCCTGGTCAGCAACTGTGTTTCCATAGATCCCCACATGACTAGGGATCCAAACATAAATGACTTCTTTGCCTAATGCTACAAGTGATTTGTAGAATTCGGCTATTTTCAAAATAATTTGGTGTTTTGTTTTTCGACTTTCAATTGCCAATAGGCAAGAAAGTGAATCGGAACAAATCATGAATTTATTTGATTGCGATAAAGCTACAAATTTAAGTGCTGAGTAAAAAGCGTTAACTTCAGCAGTAAATATTGAACTAGAGGATGGTAACTGGAGAGTTGCTGCACAGTCTCCAAAAACGGCTGTAGAAGCCACTCTGTCTCCATCCTTAGAGCCATCTGTGTAAATTTGCAAGTATTCAGGATGTTCAGATTTAATTCTTGCAAAGTCCTGCTGGATAACCAGAGGATTAGTATCAACCTTTTTGTGTTTGCGTAGTTCAAAATTAAATGTTGGTTTTGGGTTCAGCCATGGAGGTTTTTTGGGAGTTTCTATAGGAGCTATTTCATCTAAATTTATATTAGCAGATTCAAGGTGTGGTTTGATACGAAGACCAAAAGGTTGTATAACGTTTGGGCGTTTTTCATAGTCAGTGAAGAGGTTTGAAAACACAGTTGTGGGCAGGATTGGAAGGATACGCTTTAAGCTTTGTTGCATATTGTAAACCAAGTTTAATACATCTGTCTTCCAAGGACATATCTTGGAGAGGTTGAATTAACCGCTTTCTTAACATTTTACTGCAAACGCCCCAAAATTTTAGGCATCGGTATAGCTGATTTTGGCTTTATTTAACACACTTCAACTGTTACAGAAATATTTATGTCAAAACGTTTCATTGAATCCGGTATAAAAAGTATAACTTTGAACTTTTTTTTGTTTTTGTCAGAAATTGGCATTTTTGGCTCATATTGACTTGAAAATAATTAAAGATATTGTTTGATAATGGCTAAAAACTAATTTTTACTTATTTTTTCATAATTTTCAATGTGTTTGTGACGTATCCATAAGTATTTTATTGTGTTTATGAAGTCACGGTGATGTATAGATAGTGATTTCACTGTGTACCCTTAAAATAGAATGTAAAAAGCATTCTCTTATGGCGTGGCAGTGATTTTCCTATCAAACAGTTATTCATAACTTATTACTGAGTGATAACTTTTATATTACTTTTTTTTGGCCTGTCATATAAATAGATAAATTTTCAGCCGTGTTTTTATTGGTTGTTCGAGAGGTCAGACATCGGCAATTAGCAAAGAATTACGCTCAAACCGGTGCTAGGGGCCGTTTTGACTTAGTATGAGGTACGAACAAAGCTCATTGTTGAAGGCCTCATTGTGACTTCAAAATAAAGAACATCAATAAAGGCGTTGTTCCTTTGCTTGTTTTACCATGTATTTGTAGAGACTTTGTCTCATGTGCATTAAATCCATATCCTTTCATTCAACATCGGGTCAAGTGCAAGTCATTGAAATGATTTTGTTATTTTTAATTCCGTCCGTGCTCATTTCATTATGACATCTGCATATTTTTTTATTTTATGGGAAAGAAGAAGTTAAAAAAATGGGATTAGTGTGTACACACAATTTCATATTAATGTAATTCACCTTCCACCTTTTCCCGACTTGGTGTCGGTGCTGCACTATCAGGTACATATTGCTGTTTCAGGCATGTTAAAAAATTGTTGCTTGTGAGTGACTTTTCCCGGAATCACGACGTCATAGAACAAAACCTGATGGTGCAGCGGTGACACCAGGCGGAACAAAATAAGAAAGGTGCATTCCATTAATTCTCCCAAAATGGTTGAATATAGTTTTGCCACTTGAAATATATTATTTTATTGTTAATAAAAAGTTTCTTCTTTAATCACTATTCCTGTATTGGTGAACATTGACGTGAGGAAATTGACATCAGAATCGGTGATCACAATCCAAATACAGAAAAATTTGTACCTGCATTTAATTGCAAATAATATCTTTGTTTTGGGTCGTTTTAACCTGGATATGGGATGTTGTCTCCTTAACATTTACCCCATTTCCTTTCTTTTTTCCCGGCACCTGAATAGGTTTTCAGGGGCTTTGGCTACA